>JASAND010006717.1:0-36931 GCA_030248195.1 Trissonchulus latispiculum
GGAACTGCCATCGGAGACAGGGAGTTAGCCGTCCCTTCCAGCTGGGACCAGAATGAAAAGTGTACCAAAAACCTGCCCGGTATTGGAATACCTCCCCCTTTTTGAAAGAATGCATAGTGCCGGATCGCCCTGTCGGGGCAGCCCAAATTTATCGAGCTGGGCTGGGTTCTAGTACCTTGATTGGCTCATTTTGTCTGCGTAAAACGGAGCAGACAGACAGTCCCCAGGTGCGCCAGGAAAATCCTCCAGACACTGTCGTGCCACCAAGACCTATCCGTTTCGGCCAAGGCGACGGTCAGAATTTTCCACGCGAGGAGGCCCAGGCACATGCACCCAAAATAGTACACGCACTCTTTAGTAGATAGCACATGCACCCTTTAGTAGATATGCGAAGCTTCGACCCTGTACCTCTCCTCTTCACGTTAAAAGTTGTGCCAAAATTCGCTTACGAAAGTGATAGTTTTCCCGGTTCTCCTGTCTTCTTAATGAGACAGTCGCATAAGGAGGGTTTTGGAGCTTTATATATTATCTGGCAACAGAAAATTGTTTGCAAATCTAAACCAAACCAAAATCAGCTTGTCATGCCTCTCGAAGGCGAAAAATATTTTTGGAACCTTGATAAGCCAGACTGCGCTATATTGAGGCAGTTATATATACCTGTCTTATTTTTAGGCAAAAATGTATGGGCCCCCATCGATGGGGTGCTTACTCAGAATGGGGGGCATATTTTTGTACAAATTTTTGAATTTTTGCGGGTTTTTTCTGTAAAAACTGCTAGAAATCGCTAAATTGACTAATTTTAACCGGGTTTTAGACTAAAATAGTGACAATTTCGTTAAAAATCTAGTGAAGCCGGAAATTTAGGGTAAAAATGGTAAAATTTGGCTTGGAACCACCTCCGTGGGAAATTCGATGGACACGGACCCCATCAAATCGAGATCCCCACAGGTGCCCCCTGGCATCCGTCTGTTCAACGGCGCAAATGGGTTGCAAACTCCCGGGAACACAACTGTGTTGGGTTAACACTGAAGCATCTGGAGTCCTCAAATAATGCTACCGAGCAGTTGGGTCCAATCCCCCACATCACTTCCATCCCGGATTCTCCGATGTGTGGACCTGACTATGCAAAGACGTGTGCTGGGCCAGCAGATGCCGAAGTGCCCTCTTGTAGCTTTTCTAAGCTGATGGATCCCGGAAATGAACAACAACAACAACAACAAATTTGGCATTTTTTGTGGTCATGGGAAGGAGGTCGGAATTTATAATGGGGGCATTTAATGGGGGCGGCTCCTGGAAGGGGGGGGGGGCTAAAAATAAGCCAGATGGCTGAATATCAGGCCTGTTAGTTAGTTCAATTCTTGTTTTTTTTGTCCGCCGTCGTCATTTTTTGGTACTGACTGGCCAAAGTTGCTGAATGTAGTGTCCGACTTTGAACTTATTTTTAGCTTATTCTTGCAACATGGGTAACTTTAATCTAGCATACAATGGTTTTTGTAGACGGAGAATCGGTTCCCGCCATCTAAATCCAATTTCGTAAAAATCTCGTAACTTAGAACTTCCACTTGAGCTTGCACTTGCACTTGAACTGCAAGTTCAAGTTGTCAGTGTTTCATGGTAAAACTTTTCCGTGCTCCTTGCGGAAATTAGCTAACAAGTTGCAAGACTTGACAACTTGTAAACGCAAGTGCAAGTGCAAGTTACCAAGTAGCTGATCTTTAAAAAAATTAACCAGAAATATTTGAAAATTCATATAAATTTCAAAAATTAAAGAAATTGTTTGAAATTCCCGCTGTATTACGATAATAATCCAAAGAGTATTGTCATAAAATTTTTCCAAAAAATATTAAATTTAAGATAAGTTATAGCAATTTTTGTTCCATTTGTTCAGTGAAAATTCACTCAACCACTTGCACCGCAAGTGCAAGTTGCAAGTGCATGTATTGACGATTTCTATGAAACAGATTCTGTCCGCAAGTGTTAGCGGACATCTTGCAACTTGCGGACTTGCAACTTGCAGTTCAAGTGCAAGTCCGCAAGTCCCACTCGCGGGTTTATGAAAAACTTTTCTTGTAACTTGCACACGCAAGTTGCAACTTGCATATGCAAGTTGCAAGTTTCAAGTTTTATGAAACTGGCCCCAGGTTTCTGCCCGATATATACTCCTGTGTTTCTGGAGTGGTTCCACTTGATACTTGATACGTAGTCTGGAGGATCAGGTCGGCACCCGCTTCCTGGAGGTCAAATTCAAACAAAAGTCCTTCAGGACTCAGACTTTGGTTTGAATTGAACGCAGGGCCGTAGTGAATTTATTTCTACTATTTTCACGCCACCATTGATCATGTGTGTTGTACAGAGATAACCAGGGCCAACTAACCAGACCTAGCTAAGCTGGTTTCTGTCTGACTGAACTAGATCTGTTCCTGTTGCAGCTACTGCACTTTGTAACAAACAAAAGAATTGGGGTTACACGTATTAGAGATGAGCACGGGTCGGATTTTTTCGGCCCGGCCCGGCCCGGCCCGCTCTAAAAGTTTGCTCGGCCCGGCTCGGCCCGGCCCGCTCGCAAAATTTTTCGGCCCCGCCAGGCCCGGCCCGTCCCGTTCCAAAATTCGGCCCGGCCCGGCCCGCCAAAAGAAAAATTCCAAAATTTTACTAACAATATTATTTCAAAGGCTTCAATGCAAGATGGAGAGGCTAAATTATGCTACGAAATGTTAAATTTTGCAATAAAATAAATAGAATCAGTAAATGTGTAGCTAATTTTAGTGATTTTACAACATTTTATACAGCTGATCCGGCCCGTTTCGGCCCGCTCCGGCCCGCAGTTAAAAAATTTCTCGGCCCGGCCCGGCCCGGCCCGCTAACCAATAGAGGTCGGCCCGGCCCGGCCCGGCCCGCGGGCCGGCCCGAGCCAGGCCGACGGGCCGCAATGCTCATCTCTAATACGTATTATTATAATTTTGGTCCTGGAAAATTTATTAGTCGTAAGCACGTGGCGGTGGCCGTAACCTGTTCGTCCTTGCTACAGTTGGTTATTACTTGCGCAAACATCAGTTGCTAGGAAGTTGAGTTCATGTAATTAAAACTTAGTATGTAATACATTTATTTCTTTTATTAATGATGGTGGGATCTGTGGTTGGCTATGCTGTGGTGATTTATATTTCTTTTGAATTTTGAAAGGGAAGAGAGGTGGGGGCTTTGAGGCTTGTAGTCGTGTGTCCTTATCATGGTTCGATTTTTATAGATGGTCAAAAATGGAAAAAATAGCGTTTTTGAACACCTTCAAGCTGAAAATTTTCCGAAAAAATTTCTGAAAAAGTCCGAAAATTTGAAAATAGTCTAAAAACGGGCAAAAACAGCGTTTTTCTGCCTTGGGGTGGCACCCATATATAGTAAATCGGGGTCGCTGAACACGATGAGCATAGTGCCGACACCGTATCTCGCCTGGTTCATCTGGTTCAACTGGTTCAAAGTTGAACCAGTTCCTGGTTTAAGCTACTGGAGGTAGCTAGAAGGCTGAAACTTTGCAGACAAGGGTTATTGGGCATGGGGAGTTTACTGGCGGTGTTACTTTGGTGATCCGACCCATGGCTGGCCAGATCTGGTTCAACTGGTTCAAAGTTGAACCAGGTCCTGGTTCAAGCAACTGGAGATAGCTAGAAGGCTGAAATTTTGCATACAAAGGTTATTGGGCATGGGGAATTCACTGGTGGTGTTACTTTGGTGATCCCACCCATGGCTGGCCAGATCTGGTTCAACTGGTTCAAAGTTGAACCAGTTCCTGGTTCAAGCTACTGGAGGTAGCTAGAAGGCTGAAATTTTGCATACACGGGTTATTGGGCATGGGGAATTCACTGGTGGTGTTACTTTGGTGATCCAACCCATTGCTGGCCAGATCTGGTTCAACTGGTTCATAATTGAACCAGTTCCTGGTTCAAGCTACTGGAGATAGTTGGAAGGCTGAAATTTTGCATACAAAGGTTATTGGGCATGGGGAATTTACTGGTGGTGTAACTTTGGTGATCCAACCCATGGCTGGCCAGATTTGGTTCAACTGGTTCAAAGTTGAACCAGGTCCTGGTTCAAGCAACTGGAGATAGTTAGAAGGCTGAAATTTTGCATACAAAGGTTATTGGGCATGGGGAATTCACTGGTGGTGTTACTTTGGTGATCCGACCCATGACTGGCCAGATCTGGTTCAACTGGTTCAAAGTTGAACCAGTTCCTGGTTCAAGCTACTGGAGATAGTTGGAAGGCTGAAATTTTGCATACAAAGGTTATTGGGCATGGGGAATTCACTGGTGGTGTTACTTTGGTGATCCGACCCATGGCTGGCCAGATCTGGTTCAACTGGTTCAAAATTGAACCAGTTCCTGGTTCAAGCTACTGGAGATAGCTGGAAGGCTGAAATTTTACATACAAAGGTTATTGGGCATGGGGAATTCGCTGGTGGTGTATTTTTGGTGAACCGACCCATGGCTGGCCAGATCTGGTTCAACTGGTTCAAATATATATACAGTTTACGGTTGGCATATAAGCATCAGTGTTTATAAACGATTTGATTGGCTTGGGAATATTGAATTAATGTGATGATTGCGATGATAATTTCAAATATGATTTCTCAAGATTTCACAACATGTGTAAGTTCCACATTTTCGTTTCTTCATTTGATTGGACTTCGGTTTCGTTTTGTTGACTTATATGGTGGCCTTAAATCTGTGCTTGGACGTAGCGGTGGAGAAGAAAACATTTACGTACAGCTTTGCAAAATTAATGTTTATGCGTCGTTATTCATGCAAGCCAATTCAGTGTTGGATTCAAAGTAAGCAAAAGCCAAATGAGCGTCAATATGAGCCCAAGAGAAACGTAGCGGCTCATATTAGCCGTTTACATCTTGTCCTCTACTTAGTTAGATGTTGGCTCATATTAAACATTTTAAATCTTGTCCTTGACACATTTAAATGTTGACCATCATAGCTCATATTAACTTTTTCATGCGACTGCAAGGAGCATTTTTCCTACTTGTATATTTATACTGAATAGATATAGATATATAATCGTCCGATTTTACCCGTGTCGTCCCATCTGACTATATATATATATACTTTTGGCTGGATGAAACTTGATTGCGGAGGGACCTTTTTCTTAGTTTGTGCTAATACTTTTACAGTCGCTTGAAAACTCAGTGCGAAGTTGCGAAATTTCGTGTCTCTGCGCATCGAGGATTTTCTGGGCCATTGCGATGCGAGCTGCTGAGCCAAATCCTGAGATGTATACATATATAGTATCTCTGCCCACATGCTCTCTTTATATCTGAGCAGTGAGCACAAAAGGAAATTTTTCTGAAATTTGGGAAATTCTTGAGAAATCCGTGATTAACGATGGACAGTCAGCATTTGTACAAAAAATAAACTGTTCTGCTAGTTTTGTAGTGATGTTTGCATCTATGTAAATGTTCTGATGTAGGTGTATGTTTATACTCACTATAAGCATTAAAATGATATAATATATATATAATATTTGGATCCCTTTCCAACTCCAAAAATTTGGAACTGAAATAGTCTTTCAGAAAACAGGTGGATACAACCAGCCTTAGGGGATGGCCCATTCATCTCCGATTTTCTTATTTTCACATTTATTGTACCAGAGTTCGACATGACCACATTTTTTTTGACCAAAACCGTCCCGCTACGACAACTGCTGTGACAGAGATCACCCACACAAACTTAATCTGGAGTAACGTAGCGTGTTAATAAAACTATATTTATATTAGTGATGGGTACTGGATATCCGGATATCCGTATAGTTTTTATAACCGCATAATATCCTATTTGAGAAAAATATCCGGATATCCGTTTACATTTTAGACAAAGTATATAATGAAAAATTAGCAGAATTTTAACAAAAAGTTCAAAATGTTAAAAATATTTTTCAAAATTTTCTCTAAAATATTTTTAAAACCAAGGTCGTAGCTTGGCTGTATGATATAAATTCACAGGGCAGCGAAAAATTGCCAAAAAATTGAAAAATAGAACAATTTTCTCGACTTTAAGTTTTGAATAGGCGGATATCCGTTAACGCAAAATAGGCGGATGTCCGGATATGGAAAAATATCCGGTGCCCATCACTAGTATATATGTGGTGTTTTTCTGCCATCTTGGCCATTTTCTAGAAAGTTTCAAAAGTTGGAGTAAGTCGATTTTGTTCCAATCTGACGTACAATGACGTCACCAGAGAACTGTATACGTATATACGTAAATATAATATATATATATATATATATATATATATATATATATATATATATATATATATATATATAGATATATATATATATCGTCTTGACCTGAACTATCTATGCAATGCAAAAATATATACCACCTTTGTCTTTTGCTTCAAAATACGCCATTTTTCAAAGTTTTGGATGCAATGCTAGACTAATTTTAAAGAATTATTCTTTGGCGGCCCTCGGAGGAGATTTTTCAAAATTTTTTTTCAAAGATTTTTTAAAAAATTTCCGGCTTCGCCGAAATTTTTTCGCTAAAATATATTTAAGATTTTGAGAAAATCGGGCAAAATTTTGAAATTTGTTCCAAAAGTAAAAAATGTTTTGCAAATTTTAATAAAATTAGCGTTAATTTTTTGAAAAATGTTACAAATTAATTCTTGAGATACAAGCCCCCTGAAAATTTCTGTTCAACGTACAAGCCCCCTCAAAATTGTTTGGGGACAGGCCCCCCAGGACCCGATCCTATGTTAATGTATGCATGCTACGCTTTCGAATGGGCCACGTATATATATACCTAAAAACTTCGGAAAGTGTCCTCCGCTCAAGTGCAACCTTACTATGAGGTATTTTTACAAAGAGTTCCTCTGTTGAAACAGTTTCACCATAGTTGCGCAATGCTCGTCAGCCCCCATTTTAGCGCCACTTTAATATGTTGAACCAAAAGTAATGCTTAATTTTAGTATATATTGAGTTTTTATTGAAAACTTCTTTTCACTCCTACGACAGGAATCCGAGGACTACACACACACACACACACACACACACACACACACACACACACAGACACACACCACACACACATACACACACATATATATATATATATATATATATATATATATGTGTGTGTGTGTGTGTGTGTGTGTGTATGTATATATTTTTTACAGGACTGTCAAGCATGCACTGTCAGTGTGATTCTGAAATATTGACACATTTTTGTGTCCGCTTTTTTCTCTCTTTCGCTGGCTGCCTTGCTTGTTCGCTCTCTCTCTCTCTCTCTCTCTCTAGATGTTGGCATGAAGCCAACTTGTATGAAGGCCAAGCTAGTTTCTTTCGCATCAAATATTTTCAGGATAGACTAGTAGATAGAGTCAGGCTAGACGCAGTGCATAATGTGGGATAGCCGCCTGTCCGTCGTGTCTGACGTATATTAGATGTGTGCGTCTCTTTCCTGCATAACGTATATATAGAGTCTTACTTTTCTAACCTAAGCTTGTTCCAGCTTTACCCTTTTATAACCAACTTTTTTGCAGAAGGTTTTTCTTGCTGGTAAAGAGAAGAGTATGTGCTGCTTGTTGGTCCTCTCCTATGTGGCGGGGCGGTTATTACTGAAGTAGCTTTATTTTGGCAATTAATGGTTTTGGCGTCTTGCAGTCTGGGATCGATTCTATCAAAGTCCTTAACCCGGATTAAAAATGGGTTACTATTCCACCTCCGGATGGTTATATAAAGTCCGGTTCACACTAGGGCACAAGCACAAGCACAGGCACAAGCACAAGCACAACCGGTTCACACTGTTGAAAACTGACACAAGCACAAGCATAGGCACAAGCACAAGCACAACCGGTTCACACTGTTGAAAACTGACACAAGCACAAGCACAAGCACAACGCACAGAGTTGAATTCAGTTTAACCTTTTGCACAAGTACAACTCCTGCAGCCAATGAAATTTGTTTTGCACTATGCACAGAAGGCGTGGTCAGGCTGAATTTCAAATTCTATTGGCTATGCTTGTGCTCTAGTGTGAACGTTTTCATCTTGTGCCTGTGCTTGTGCTTGCTCTTGTGTTTGTGACTGTGCTTGTGCTTGTGCGCTAGTGTGAACCGGCCTTAAGTCCTTAATCCGGGTTAGCGTAAGCGGTTTTGAACGTGTAAATGTAGTCATGCAATTCAAGCAGACTGCCACTGAAAACGGGTTAACTTTGTTTTGCGATCTTGAAGCAGCCTTTCCTTGAAAATGGGTTAACCCCGTTTAAGGTAGTGATTCCTTTTGGAGACATCAACTTTGAACCATTATTACTCAACCATTACTTGGAGTTAAGAAGCCATTCTTATATCAAAATGCAGCTTAACATTTGTTCTTTCTAATGAATACAACGAAACTAACTGTAGTTCTTGGAAATTATTTTACTGCAGTTTCGAAGTAATTTAATTCTCCAGATTTTTTGCAGACTAAAGTAAATTTTGTCGTGAGGCATCGGCCACATCATTCGATTCCACTATCAAATAGCTGGGGACCCTTTTTAGTTACTATGAAACCGCTCTTCGTTATAAAGCAATTAGCTAAAATGTATGCGCAACCTGGATCTTGCCTACTTTTCCAAACTTTGGTAAGCGACCGCTTTAGCTAGAAAGTAGCAATCGGGACAACTAAAAAGGGTCCCTAGGTATTTTAGTGTACAACACGTCCAGTAAGTGGCAACCATCTAGTTTGCATGGTAAATGCTCCACAATCGCTGGAGAAAATTAGGTCATGTTTTTGCAAAAACTACATTTTCTATGATAAAAGTGTACGGGGTAGCAGTTAGAAGATTATACTGTCACGGATAATCGGTCTCGGGCGAGACCTTCAAATTGACACCCGTAGTTTAATTTTACGGCTTACGTAGCTCAAGAAATGGCGCATTATTTGTTTTCTGCAAAAATGACAACTTTTCAACGACAAAATAGGAAAATCGACTATAATATCTCACGATAGCGAAAAGCTAGAAAGGTACTTCAAAAAGCAAAAATGTAGAGCTCGACAAGATCTTTCGAATGAATATAATCATAGCTGCACAGCAACTACCTAACTGTCAAAAATTGACAAAAATCACCCTGAACGGAGACGTCAAATTTTTGAAGCGGGATTGCGCGGAGGGTATTTGCTAAAAGAACTTATTTTGGAAAGTTTCATCAAATTTCATCTTGATTTGAACCGTCAATCAACAATACGTATGTGCCCAAAAGGAATCACCACCTTAAGCCTGATAACGGGTTAACCCCGTTTATACTCGGGTTAGCGTATGTACGTAACCCAACTACAAAACTGTTTCACTGGACTGGGTTAACCCTACCCTGAAATTTTGGGCCTAACCCGGGTTAAGCTTTTTTACCTTACCGTTTTGATAGGACCGGCCCTTGGTTTAGAAAAAGCGTCTTTGTATGTTATTGCTTAGGTTGGGTAGATTAGCACGGACCCGGATTTTTTCGGCCCGGCTCGGGCCTGTCCAAAATTTGGCTCAGCTCCGCCCGGCCCGGCCCGCTGGCAAAATTTTCCGGTCCGACCTTGCCTGGCCCGTTCCAAAATTCGGCCCGGCCCGGCCCGCCAAAAGAAACATTCCATAATTTTACAAACAATATTTCAAACCCTTCAATGCAAGATGGAGAGGCTAAATTATGTTACGAAATGTTACATTTTGCCATAATATAACCAGAATAAGCAAATGTGTAGCTAATTTTAGTGATTTTACAACATTTTCTAGAGTTGATCCGGCCCGTTTCGGCTCGGTCCGGGCCGCAGTTATAAAAATTTCTCGGCCCTGCCCGGCGTGGCCCATGGCGTGAAATATGTTCCTGTATCCAAGTTATGTTTGAGTTGAACCTTTACCAGGTTCTAGCTTTTCTTACCTACGTACTTTAGGTGCTTGCGTACATCTATGAGACAAAGCTGTTAGCTGACGGCCTTTCAGGCTAATGTTGGAGCTAAGGCTTGTCTGCTCAACAGAGTATATAGAAAATCTTGAACGTCTCAGAAGGGGGGATTGGAAGTTACTTACGTCTATGCTAAGGAAGATAGCTATGGAAATGTGGAAATGGAAAGAACGAAAGCGAGAGAGAGAGAGAGAGCGCGCGAGTTAGAGAGGCTTTCTTCTGCTTCTTCTTCTTCTTCTTAGATTTTCAGTCGATTGAGGGGAAACACTGCTAATTGACACGGCTTTTTGTGTAAGACATTTTGGCGGGTTGCCAACTTGGCTTTCAGTGCACGAGACACACATATACACGCACGCACAAGCATATACGTACATTCGTATATATCTACTTTTTCCTAGTGTATAGCTTGTCTTTCTAGATGGCTGGCGGGGCTTGGCTGGCTGGAAACTACTTTATGGGGGCTCTCCGTCGTTATGTATGTATATATCGGGTCTTGGTAAAACACGGACCCGGACCCGGACCCGGACCAGGTGGGTAAAACCCGGACCAGACCCGGACTGGGTGGGTAAAACCCGGACCCGGACCAAAGGGTAAAACCCGGACCGGACCCGGACTAGGTGGGTAAAACCCGGACCCGGACCAGACGGGTAAAACCCGGACCCGGATCTGACTGGGTAAAAGCCGGACCCGGACCACATTAAAACGCTAAGCTTGGCAGACTCAATCAATATATATATATACAGCGTAGGAGTTTCCCTTAGAGTTACTTAACATATACAGCTATATATGTATTACACTTAACTGCTGTTTATATATATCCTCACATATCTATTCAGTGTATACTTTTACTTTCGACGGACTGCTTTTACTTTACAAATGGTTGTATTTACTGTCATAGAAGATAACGTAATGCAGAAAGAGAGATAGCATGCGTACGTACGTGTATATACATATTAAGCAGAGATTAAGAGTTAGCTCAT
The DNA here is from genome assembly GCA_030248195.1 of Trissonchulus latispiculum. Classification (NCBI taxonomy): domain Eukaryota; kingdom Metazoa; phylum Nematoda; class Enoplea; order Enoplida; family Ironidae; genus Trissonchulus; species Trissonchulus latispiculum. The sequence goes on from JASAND010006717.1 coordinate 10,903, forward strand.
GTATGCGATGCAAATTATAATAGTGTGATTGTCACATGGTCTTGGTACGTATATACATTACTGAAATAACAGACTAGTCATGTCATAAAATCAAGTACTGAGCAATGCGAAGTTACGTCAAACAGTATAAATGGCAAAGCTCCCAGTCGCCCCTGGTACGTTGTAGTCTGCAGATAACGGGGGGCTTTGCATTGCATCGTAACGGACCCACTCATTATTCCAACGGATCAGGGCACCGAAATGATTGCCACCAACGAAATAGGTAAATCCTCGGTAGAAAAATCTTTTCTCATTCAGAAATAGCTCCAGGGGCAATTCCATAGCAGAAGACAAAGGCCAAGCAGAAATGTTGAATGGCAAAATCCAAACACTTTCATTCCTAAATTTCTTGCTAGTGTAATGCCGAATGCCATTACACTTACGAACAAAGTCATCCCGATTAGTTTCCACATTTAATACGGTATCTTTTCTGCTATGCTTTCTAGCTATATCAGAGGGAAGAGTACACCCGTAAATCTCTTGACATTCATCATAACCTTCAGCAAAAGCACTGCTTATACAGTCAGATTTGTTTACACTCAAATTTAGCAATAGGATGTCCTGGCTTTGGCTCAACTGCTGGTTTGGACAGAACTTTTCATTATTGCATGTGCTTTGCCAACTGGTTTGATAAATGTCTTTAAAATAGTCAAGAAACTTCTCACGTTCAGACCCATAGAGATTGCAAGACTTTGTCACAGACCCCGAAGTGATATGATCCACCCATATGTCCTTCGCGTCATCAAATTTGTTGTCTTTCATGGCATTCAGCACTCCTGTGATTGTAGAGCTGCATGGAAGCGAATTAGAAGAAATTTGGGCGAGTAGACAGTCATTCTGTAAGGCAGTTAGGTGTAGAATAGTCAAAATATTATCTATCGGACAAGTATTTGTTAAGCAATACTTCTTCCCTCCACCCCATTTCATTACAGGTGGGAATGGGGAACTGACCGTGACTTTGGAAGGAGAGAGGTCAATTTGCTGTATCGGAGCATCGTCAAAAAGGTCAGGCGAATTGCTGGTCAATAGCTGAGAGTCAGGGGCAGCTACAACTTCGAAATCCTTAGGCTTAGGTTTCTTGCGCCCTAAGACTTTGTCACCTTTTTTCCTGGCATTTTGCCGCAAGGCTGATAGAGATATGGTTCGCTGTTGAGCAGCAGGCAGGCCCACGCTCTCGCGCACAGCTGACACATGAGAACAAATTCCTGGGGCTGGGCAGTTACACTGAAATTTCACACGCTGCCCTGACTGAAACAAAGTAACTGCATAATTCTTCCCTTCTGAGGACTTCACCATAAATCCGCCAGTTTCAGGAACGTGAACCACTCTGCGATCTTCTACGGTTTGAGAAGCCAGCGCTGTGGTTGCAGGTAAAGCAGGTAAGGTGGGCACTTCCGTTGATGTTGTGCTTTCTTCTGCGGACGGTTGCAGCTGGAGACGTATCTTTTCAACTATTTCTTCTGCTGAAAATGAGCTGAAAGGTTCAATGTCTTCCGCCGGAAAAGCGTTCAGCGTTCTCAAATTTGGAAAATATTGTAATGATTTTGAAAGCCCCCATTAGCAAATTTGGTGCGTTTTAGTTAGCAGGTTTGGTATTAGTTGAGCAGAAAACGTAAGTTTTTATCGTAACGTAATACTAACCTATGCTCCTCCTCAAAGTCGAAAGGACCGGTGCACTTCTACTGTCTTAAGATAGTAACTGATATTATGCAGTTTTTGCACCTATTCTGCCTTAAACTGAGTTAATCCTCCTTTCTTTGTACTTTTATCTTTGCAGCTGTTAATCATCAGCGCTATTTAATACTCATGTTTGACCTTCGACCAGGTCCTTGAAGGATCATTTCAGTTTAGTTTATTTAATTACGGCGCTCTCACCCTTTTCATGGGTGGTCGTAACGCCTGGTAATATATACTTACGTATATGCTCAAAGTAAACATACCTTCAACAATTTAAAGCCAAAATACACATACACACCCACACACGCACATTTTATATGCATACACAAGCAGTTCCTTACGCACGTCTTTATGTATATATATAATTATCTTTTTTATACATATACATACATACACATATATACTATATATACATAACGTAATTCATAGCGTAAATTTATATGCACAGTGTGAAGGCAGTTAAATTTAATATTTTGTCCTGGTCCGGGCAGGTCCGGGTTTTACCCTCCGGTCCGGGTCCGGGTTTTACCCACCCACCCGGTCCGGGTTTTCCCAAGTTGGGTCCGGGTTTTACCCACTAGTCCGGGTCCGGGTCCGGGTCCGGGTCCGGGTTTTACCCACTAGTCCGGGTCCGGGTCCGGGTCCGGGTCCGTGTTTTACCCACACCCTATATATCAGCTAACTTGACTTGTTCCCCGCCCCCTGCCCCTACTCCTCCTGTCCTTTCCTTTGGGTTGAACTTACGGGTTTCATTTATTTTATTACCCGAATGATTTAGTATATTCCTGTATCGGTCTGTATTGTTGCACCCCCGCCGTTTTGGATGCGTCTATACATACGTACGTACGTATATGTACGAGCTCAGTTTATTTGAGTTTCACAATTTGAGTCATGATTGCGTCAGTATACACGTATCCTCGCATACAGAATTTTCCCGCCAACTTTCTATCGTTTGATTTTTTCTTCGTCGGTTTTGGCGACCGTTACTGCCACACATGCACGTTATAGTGCACACATTACAAACGTTGACGAAAACTTTGCAAAATACTGCCTACTTACATAAGTATATATATGCGTGCGTATATATAATGCGTTTGCGATGTTTCGCGCTATTGACATTTTCTATTCTGCTGGCTGCTTTGCCGAGGCGCTTTGGCAGCATATTTTGCGGCAGTGAATATTCGATAAACGTTGTGTGTGTTTGTGTGTGTGTGTGTGTGGAGCGATTTTTCACTGCGCTGATTTCACCGCCGTTTAAGTTGTTGTGTGCCTGCCAACAACAAGTTTGTTACTTTACGTATCTGCTTCGCATATAGTAGGAAGTATAGTCATAGTTTAAACGACTTTTTTTCTGCGCCCTCTCCTAGTGGAAATATTTAATCTCATGAAAATCTCTTTGGCTGACTTTCATTCAGATATATATTCGAATAATCTATATAAGTTGGAGGTTCCGTTTTTCATTTTTGTGTTTTGTGTTCGCATGCAATACATATATACACTTACCATATACACTACATTCGCTGGGTTGGCGTTGCTTAATACAACTTCCTTGTAGGTAAAATTGTCGTCATGTTTGGCAGCCTTTGGCCGCTGGCGCCTCTAATCTTTATCTTATCGGCTCAAAAGCGTGTTACGTAATCCCGCTAATGCTTTCATGCGTATGCGGGCTGCTTTGCGTTCTTGGCATCAGGCTAAGCTTTTGTTTGCACTAGCTGACATTATAAGCTGGTGGTTCGTGTGCTGCTTCACCTGATAAAAAGCCTATAGTATGACAGTCTTTTGTTTGAAATTCTCAGCCCTAACTAACCGTAACGCAAATAGAGTACAGTACAGTTGTAGTCATGTGACTACTGATAAGGAAACCGTTTGTTTCGAAAGCCCGACCTAGTGGTGTCAAATCATTGACAACGTTCCGATCATAAGGTTTATCGGGTGTTTCTGGATTCTATGAGACTCAGCTAAGTTCTTGATTGTTGTATTTTCCCTATGTTTGTTCCCTCACTAAATATCCCTGTAACTTTGCTAACTTCGTTCTATTATGTCATACTAGTGTCGTTTTTCTAGGTTTATGTGATCTTTAGACTGTAACAATTTGTCAAAACATTATGTGTGACAGTTTGAGTTGAGCTTAAACTTAGGTTGGTCACCTTCCTGTTGAACAATAGCCTCTCCCAAGACTTCTTTCTGCAGTCATTCTGATCGAAAATAGCTAGGGGTTATTCCAGCTGGAGAGAGCCCTCTGAATATCGCCCCGGGCTTGGTAAAACACGGACCTGGACATGGATCGGGGCGGGCGGTGAATTCTGACAGAAGTCGGACTGGATGGGCAAAACCCCGACCAGTATCAGACCCACACTTGGTAGGTAAAACCCGGACCAGAATTGAAAAAAAATCGGACTGACTGTCTGGCTAAAATTCGTTCCCGAAGTCCGCGCCAAAGCACTTTAAGCCAAAAATGTAGCATATCTGGGTTGTCTCTAGGCCAAAAAAGCGGGGGGGAAGTTGGAGTAGCCGCCCCCTCCTCACTGCTACAACTATATAAGCTAAAAAGTGCTCAGAAATCAAGTTTTAGTACCAAAATAAACGATTTTAGACCAAAAAATTCCGGCGAAATCAGAAACGTCAATTTTGTCAATTTTGACCAAAAATATATATATACTTAAAATTTGGCATTTTTGGGCATCTTACAGTAAGTGGGGGGAATACCCAAAAAAATGGGGGGAACCCAAAAAGTATGGGGGCGCCCATCCCTCCGCCCCGCTAAAGAAAACCCGGCCTTTTTTAAAATTCTTGCAAAATTTACCCCAAAATACCCGAGTTTTGGTCAATGTTGACCCAAGAAAGGCCTCCCCAAATGGAGTGGAAGTAACCTGGGGGGCCCCCCAAATATTTTTCGGGGTGGTCTGGAACAAGGTTTTTTATGTAAAATAGTGTGCCTTCACACAGAACATAAATTCACGCAGTGAAAACTAGTTTACACGAAAAACACAGGCAAATTTGGAAATTCTGAATTTGGGTTTTCAAAATTTACACAGCCTGAAATAAAAATTAACACTGAAATTTAAAGTTAAACAGTGATTTTGATTTTGATTCCGATTTTGAAAAACCCCTGGTCTGGAAAATGGCTAGAAGAGGGTAACCTCCCAACTCCTCAATCATATACATACACCTGTGCTTTTACCTTGTGAGAACAAAACTTGTTTTTATGGTAAAACAAACTTTTTTAGTGAATGTTAAATAATATACCATACGTAATATATTTTACCGATTTGTAGTTAATTTCTGTCTCCTCCAAAACCCTATCCCGTGGAGGACTGTAATCAGTGTAATCCCTCCAAGAATCCAAAAACACTTTTTGTTCAGAGGATGGCTAATTTTTCACTGCATTTACTTATGTAATTACAGCGTCCGTTCATACATTCATTCATATATTCTTCCAAGCTGTCTATTTTTGTATTTACCAATTATATATATATTATGTATATATATATATATATATATATATATATATATATATATATATATATATATATATATTATGCAACTTCACATTTCGTAAAATGTGTTTTTTGTTATAGAGTTTAATATATATTGCTGATCTAATATATTTTAATTTCTATTTATTTATTATATATTCACTATATTTTGGTTGCAATCGTGGTATGCTGAAAGAATTAATTATTGTATGAAGATGTTGAAGAAGAAATTGAAAAATTTGTCCATTGGAAATCTTCATGGTAGTGAAACCAAATCTGCTGGTAAGAAAACTTTTCATGGATTGTTTTGACATTTGATTAAAAACATATATATATATATATATATACGTTTATATATATATATTCAGGGTTGGGAGTCTCGGTCTCGCTCTGAAGCCGAGACTTGACCACTCTCGGTCTCGGTCTCGCTCACCCAAAAGTCTCGGTCTCGAACCGAGACAGGAAATTTTTTGAAAACATCAAATTTCAGCGAAAATTTTAAATCAATTTTCAAAAAAATTAACTGGTGAGGTACGGAAACCGTATGTTTATTTGTTAAACCCCCAAACACTGGGCCTAAGCCTTAAAAACTCGAAGAAATTAAGTTTAAGCTTAAAATTGCTAGTCTCGGTCTCGCCCAAAAGCCGAGACTTGGCCGGTCTCGGTTTCGTTCTCGGTCTCGGTGTAATCTTGGTCTCGCCCAACCTTGAAATTGCTCGTGCATATATATATATATATATTATATATATATATATATATATACGTAGTCGGGGGGGAACAAGTTTTCGATATATTCTACTTTTGTGTCTGACCATCAATGGTTTTTTAATATCGTATTTTGTATGTTCCCCATGAGTCTGCAGAACAATACGAAGCGCGTTTGTTTGTTGCAAACGCTCCATTCAGTCAACCCTTCCAATACGACCTACATTTAATTATATGCCGAAAAAATTTTCTGCACCGTTTCTCAGTTTTTAAATTTTAAATTTATTTAGTTTTAATTAAGTTTTAATTTGAATGAATTTCAAAGGCTCATTAAGAATGACAAGAACTGTTTGAGAAGACATGTATATATATATATTATACTTGTCTTGTTTTGTTGACTTTGGTCATAGGGAACGTGGGGTAGGAGGGGAGCAGTGCAGGTTGCAGATTCTTCAGAAAGGCAAAAAGCGTGAGTAGATCCCTCGGCGGATGGGAGAGTATATGGATCTCCAAGAAAGTTGTACCCAAATTTACAAGTTATGAAGCAGTTCTTGCAGTTCTTTTCAACAGTTTCCTTGTAAATCACTGAAAATCACTTAAAATGTTCAATGCTTTGATAAGGTGCAAAACTTAATTATTTCCTTAAACTTAACCTTCTTCTTAACGGAAGAGTCTATGAAACATTTGGGAAACGTTCTGGGGTTGAAGTGTTTATCTGTCGGGGTATATATATAGATAGATATATACCCCTCCTCCTGGGTTTACTTTAGGAAAAAAGTGGGGGTGAGAAAGTGAAGTAGGAAGATCAAATGTGGGAGGGATGTAAAGTGGTTTAAAATCGCAAAAGCTCGAAAAATTTTCTTATATATCTGGGTTTACTTTACTGGGGGGGAGCGGGGGGGCGCCCCCCCCACCTTCGAGTCTCCCCCCCACTTTTCGGGTCCCCCCACTCGACCTCTTCCCCCCCACTCCGCCCCACCCCCACTTTTTTGGGCTTCACCCCCCCACTCACCCTAAGGTGCCCAGAAAATGCCAAATTTTTAGGATTTTTGGTCAAAAATTGTCTTTTTTGGTGCTAAAACTCAATTTTTGAGCACTTTTAAGCTTAGTTATAGCAGTATATATATGTAGAAAACAGGCTTTTTATACGGTATTTTTGGCATTTTTAGCCCATTTTATTCCCCCCCCCACTTTTTTTCGCCTAAAGTAAACCCAGTATATATGTGTATTAGGGATCGACCGGAATTCCGGTTCCGGTTCCGGTACTTTTTGGTTCCGGTTCCGGTTCCGGTTCCGGTTTTTGAAAACGTACCGGAACCGGAACCAATTTTAGCGTATTATCAAAAGTGAAATTTTATTAAAATTTTCAGAAATTTTGTAAAATTTCTTTTAACATTTTGAAAAAATTGCGAATCTCTTGTAAGCAGAATATTATTTTCTCAAAAATTTTCGCCTGCGGCGCTATTGCATTATATACGCAACTTAGAATGTTTAGATTTATTAATAATGATCTAGTACCTTATTGTTAATTTATTATTATGAATATTAATTACGTATATGATCAAAATATTACGTACTTATATATAATTTAGAAATTCAAAATAGAGAACAAGCATTGTGTATATATATATATACAAGAATAAAAATGCTCCGGTGGAGCATGAAAAATGCAATATGGGTGACACTGGGTTTTAAGCGGACAGAGGACTAGGTTTTAAAACGTTAATATGGGAGGGGCAGGTTGTAAATGCCAGGAGGACTAGGTTAAAAGCGCACTAATATGGACCAGCTTCGCTGAACAACCCATATTCGCGAAAACTGTCCAGAGTTTCTATCGGCTGCTGCTTGCTATATATTGCTATTGGCAGTTCTTCGGAAAATTGTACGATTTGTCAGCATGGCCTGCAAGTATATGTGGTCGTGCTCCTTATTATACAACTTAATAATACACGTATATACATAATGTCAACTGCTTTTCGCATCAACTTAATACAAGATTCTGCGCTGACATTGCAGAAAAAACACCTTGAACACCTTTCTATCAGAACTGCATTGTTTATTTGGAATAAGCTTTAATATTTCAAAATCGTCCCGCTTGCTTTGAAAGCTGAAGAATGTAGATATTACTCGTATGTCATGTGGAGTGGAGCATGAGTGACAGCGAATATGGGTTGTTCAGCGAAGCTGGTCCATATTAGTGCGCTTTTAACCTAGTCCTCCTGGCATTTACAACCTGCCCCTCCCATATTAACGTTTTAAAACCTAATCCTCTGTCCGCTTAAAACCCAGTGTCACCCATATTGCATTTTTCATGCTCCACCGGAGCATTTTTATTCTTGTCCTATTTTATTTTTAAGGTTCTCAGTAAAAAGCAAAAACGTTAAAGCTGTGTGAAAGAAACTTTAAAAATTCCGCCAATCATTAATCGTCAACCGAAAGTACAGAACAAAGAAGCTTGAAAAGTTCCAAGTTCTTCCTTTTTCTCTATTTTGACAGAAATCCAACATCCAGTACCCATGGCTGCAATAGTTTTAGTTACTGTATTTAGCATATAGCACTCTACTGCAGCGCAACCAAATGCAAACTTTACTGTCAGTGAAGGAAACTCATAAAACACGATTCGCAATGCTCTGCCGCACTTGTGTGCAAGATTGCGGACTATTGCAACTTACCTGTAGCTAGTTATAGGCCGTGCTGTACTTCAGCAGCACTCTACTGCAGCGCAACCAGATGTAAGCATTACTGTCGGTAAAGGAAACTCATACGGCATGATTTGCAATGCTCTGCCGCACTTGTGTGCAATATTTCGGACTATTGCAACTTACCTGTAGCTAGTTATAGGCCGTGCTGTACTTCAGCAGCACTCTACTGCAGCGCAACCAGATGCAAACTTTACTGTCGGTGAAGGAAACTCATACGGCACGGTTTGCAATGCTCTGCCACACTTGTGTGCAAAACTTCGGACTATTGCAAACTTACCTGTAGCTAGTTATAGGCCGTGCTTTACTTCAGCAGCATTCTACTGCAGCGCAACCAGATGCAGACTTTACTGTCGGTGAAGGAAACTCATACGGCATGATTTGCAATGCTCTGCCGGACTTGTGTGCAAAATGTCGGACGATTGCAACTTACCTATAGCTAGTTATAGGCCGTGCTATACTTCAGCAGCACTCTACTGCAGCGCAACCACATAGTAACATCGTCGTAATAAGTATACGAAACGTATCTATAATAGTTTGTCATGTCCTAAACTATCTGTATGCCGAATTTCAAATACCAGTGACGAATGAATAACTTGTTATCGACGGTGCTGTGTTTGGGACAGCACATACAGCACGGTGGAAGCTAGAGAGTGCACCACTGACATAGCTACAGTTCCCCCTTACTACAGACATAATTTTCACCAAGTTTCATATGTTTAGCCGTTTACAGTAAGTCTACAGACAGCGTGCTATGGTTGCTGCATAATAGTACAGCACGATAGCAGCACCGCACAAAGCTGCGACTATGCTCATCGTGTTCAGCGACCCCGATAACCCTTATATGCGTCCCACTATATGGCCCAAAACAGCATGTTTAGGCCTATTTTTGACTATTTTCTGTGGAGTTGGGACTTAGAAACTTTTCCGAAAATGGCCATTTGGACCGACTTCCTTTGGGCCGGCCGCCTGAACGGTCCAGGGCCTAAATCAAAAATCGGCCAACGTTACGCACTAGTATCCCCTCCGTACTTGTTCATGCAACAAACCGCGTGTCTCTAGCTTGTTCCCTGAGCCCTGTGGGCGTGACACAAAATGGCCGTTTTTTGGCCAAAAACGCCGTCAGGCCACTTTTGGCCGGCCGGCCAGGTGGCATGCCGGGCCAGGCAATTTTTGTTTTTTAATTGGTTTTTTGAAAGGGCAAATTCTTGGTGGTCTTTTTCGACGAAAAAGCCTGATTTTGTGATTTATGTCCTAAATGTTCGTTTGCTAGACTGAAACTTAGTTGAAGAAAAAGTTGTCTCCTACCGAATCAAATTCCTGGATTCCTATGCGCGTAGGAACCTTAACATAATAGTGAAAATTGGTGTTTTTGTTTATTGTTATACGTACGTGAGAATCCATCACTAATATATATACTTAACATAGTGTAATAAAGGTTTAAAATTTGGCAGCAGAACGTACATATAAACTGCGTTGCGTACATACGTATATATGCACGTTTACGCATATATATGTGTCTGGATTATGCGTAAAAGTTGATGATTCAGCCAAATATTCAGGTTAAACTTTGGAACCTGTCTAATAGTATATGTATATACTTATATATATATTTTAAAACTAAAACTTGGACAAGGTGGAATATTTATGTAGATTGGTTTCAATTTTCCAAATAATATTTGCGACGTCAAGAAGATGGGTACGTATATATGTAGCTGTCTACCAAAAAGTTATTTTGTTTCTAATGCACTTGGTGGAACATTTTATTTTGCTATTACTCCATTTATTACGTATTTATTTACGTGTTTTAAATTCCTGTTTATCCATCATACTTGCATATATATATATATATATATAATTATTTACTGATTTATATATCAATTTCAAACACTGTGTTGATGTGTAAAATTTGTTGCTTTACGTTATTTCCTTTTGTATAAGTCGGGCATAGTGTTTGAATTCCTACATCCTGCACCGCGTCTAGGTCAAACCAAACGGATTCGACAAAACTTTGCCGATTTTTTTCAAATGCCTTTATGTTGTACGTATATCTATATATGTATTCAAAATTACATATTTCTGTAAGATTTTGTTAGGATTTATATATATATATATATATATATATTTAACACATTTTTACTTTAAAATTTTGTTTTTCTTCTGCAACAAAATTTATTCGTGACCAGGGCAGGCTATCCTCCCGCATTCAAAATTCGCTCCTTTCTCCAGAAAATGTCATGAACCTAGGCTTATATACTAAAATATCTTGGTTTGCATTCGGTTGCATTTTTTATTTTGTCTTGTTTATTTGATTTACATATATATTTTTTATTGTTTTAGGCTCAGGCACGGTGAAATTTAAGCGTCTGTATAAGCTGGGCCCGGAATTGGGCCGTGGCGGTTTCGGTGCCGTCTATTCCGGTTTCCGGTTGAAGGACGGACTTCCGGTCGCCGTCAAAATAATTCCCCGGGAAAACATCACCTCCTGGGGTCTGGTAAGAAAGTCATTAGTTTTTGTGGTTTTTGTCAATAATTTTTATAAATATGGTATAAATAAAAAGTTGGTACCTAACCTAACTTTACCTATAGTATGAGTCGCATAAGCATTGTCAAAGGTACAGTTTTTGCTCATTTTTAATGTTTTCAACACTAATTCATTTCTTTATTGTTTATTCATTTATTTCCCCTCTCTCTTCGTTTTTGTTTCAGCTTGAGGGTCGACGTGTCCCCCTGGAGATTGCCCTCCTCTGGCAGTGTTCCAATGTCTCCGGAGTTGTGACCCTTCTGGACTGGTATGAACGGGCCGACCGATTCTATATTGTGATGGAACGGCCCTCCCCCTCCACGGATCTGTTTGATTTCATCTCGGAACGCGGCCCGCTGGATGAACGGCTGGCCAGGACGTTCCTAAAACAGGTGCTTGCGTTTTTCTGTTCAGTTTTTTTTGAACGGTTTATGTTAAAACGGAAATCCCTAACGGAAACAGAATGTTGTGCCCATTCTTTGGAGGTGTTTTCTTTTGGGGCTGAGGGTCTTTTGGGAGGAAAGGTCTGTATATATATGTGTTGGAAATTGAGCGGAAACGTTTCTGAAACTATCCTAAAATAAAAATTGCGCTACTTTTACAGGATCCACTGAAAAAGTTAGATTTGCATTAGAGATTTCGTACGTATATATTTCAGTCTTTGATTCCTGATTCCGGCGAAGCTATTTTTTTCTGGTCAAAAATTGGACACCCATCATGGCGGGGTGTGGATTATTTTCTTGGGGAAGGTTTGCTGGGGTGCCCCACTACTTGAATAAGCCCAATAGGTGTATCCAAATATACTGCGTATGTGTATAGTCTGCGAGACGGTAGTGGGTGGGGTGGGGTAGTAAAAAATTTTATACTGAAACTTTCTATCAAAGGTCAGATTTTTCAAAACGTTACCGGCCTGGCCGACACTGTGTAACTTCAGTTTTTGCCCTCTTGCTTCAGTCTGCTGATGTTTACTATAAATAGCTTAACCTTTTTACAGTGGATGATACAGGACTAGCTCAATGTTCATTTTTAGAAAGCTGTTCTCACCGGACCTCCTTTCCCGGAAAACAATCCTTGTAATGTTTGTCCCCCCCACCCTCAACGAAACATTCGTAGGACATTTTTGTGCGCGAGCTAAAAGAGTAGAATTTAAATTTTAATCCGGCGGGAGAGTTAAAATAAACTGTTTTAACTTAAAATTAACTGTTAAAATTAACTCTGCACCCGAAAAGGATAGAGTAATTGTTAACTCTTTTAGCAACTTTGAGGCCTTCAGAATAGGCCCAGAGCAGCTTTAACTTTATGAGATTTTTTAGTATACTGTTTTCAGGTCGCGGAAACGGTGATTGCCTGTGCGGATTCTGGCGTGCTGCATCGGGACATTAAAGATGAAAACTTTATTGTGGAATTGCGAACGGGCCGATTGAAACTGATCGATTTTGGCTCTGGTGCTTTCCTAAAGGATACTCCCTATACGGATTTTGAAGGTACGTACCTACACGAAGTACAGTATATGTGTACTGAGCTTGTTTGTACAGATCAGGCTGGGCCAGGCCGCACCCAGGGGAGATCTCAGGGGCCCAAGTCCCTCCTATTGGGCTGACAAAATGGAAATTGTTTGCTAATTGTATGGCAAAACCAGCCGTTTTTTGATAAATTTCGCTTCTTCGGCGTCGTACTTTGCTCTTTCACAAGCAGTAAACATCCAATCTACGATTTTGGGCACGAATGCAAAAATTTTTCAGCTTCTGGAGGACTGTCCCGCCAGCCCCCCGTTACATTTTACCTTGGACCTCCTGGGGATTTTCTAGGCAAAACTATATAAGTGGGGGACGCCGCATGACTGCATCCGTTGAAAGGGGGGGGCGGCGGTCCTTCTACACAGACACCTGTTACCTTCTTCCCATCATAATTAAATTACGTAGTTTTTGTCTATTTTTCACATTTCCACTTTCATGACTTAATTTCAGCTTCAAGCAGACTAACAGCTCATGCATAGATTGTATATATTCTGTTCTGAACCAGGAACTTGGCATGAAGCCAACTTATGTCTCGCTCTGTGTGTGTCTGTTTGGTTGATTTCTGCTGAAATTGTCATAAAAGCCTGGAAAAAGTCTCTTGATTTGATTTGTGCTGGCTAGACAGCCAGAGCTTAGCTAGCTAGACTTTTATTTTTCAGCATACGTATATATGTACTTTGCAAAACACAACATGTTTATGTTAAAGGGTGGTTTTTTCCTGCTGCTGCTAATCAAAAATTGGGCTGGGCCCAGAGCCCGAATATTCATAATTTGATCAGACAAGGGGGCAGGGGTGGGCGTGCTAGGCTCAGTTAGAATTGGAATACGTATGAGTCATCATTAGGTTGTTTTTGTGGAATTAGCGACATTTGTCAAAAAAACTCCAAAAACCCTTGATAAACAAATGCTTGCTTTGTTTTTCGTCTTGTTTGGAAGCTTTAACTTGAATTGAACTTAACCGAACCAAAAATCGTGTAAATAAAGATGTACGTATATATATGTATATATATATATATATATAAGTCCAAGTTTGTCTGAAGACAGAATACTTTATGTATATATAACGGTTATAGGCAAAAGTATAGAATAGCACTGTAGGAAAAAGCAAATTAGAAAGTGGATATGTGCTGTGTTTACATTGATATGGTGGTATTATTTATAGCATCCACTTACGTACAAGCGTATTTAATGATGGCAATAATACAACCATAGAATACGTATATATATAACCTCTGTAAATTATTAAGTTAACATATCTGGCTGACTCTTGGATGGAACCGCTTTCCCTTCTGAGACGAATTAATTTTTCACAATACGTTGTGAATACAATACCTATATAAATACAAATTATATATATATATATATATACACATTCGATTTTTATGGAAAATTCAGAATGTAGTATATAAGTAAGCAAACTCTGGTGATGCCGGCAAAATTTTAAAACTTAAATCTCCAATTTTTTATCACCCTTTGGCTAGATTTTCCTTGCTACGTATGTATATATTAGAGATGCACCGGGGCCGCCACTACCGTGGCCGGGGCCGGGACCTCCTCGTGGCCGGGGCCGTGGCCTGGAAATTGGGGGTCCATATCGAAAATTATCAAAATTTTCTTGATTCAAAATTCAAATTTTGTATTAATTTCTTTTATACCAACGTTACTATCGTTGCTTTCATTCAAACCCGTGAGAAAACAAACGATCTGTAACACTTTTTGACTTTGGAAATGTCAAAATGTTGGTCAAAAAATGTCAAAAATTTACAAAATTTTTGCTAATTTTTGGCCCCAGTCGTGACCGGGGCCTGACCACCGGGGCCAGGCCCCGGTGCATCCCTGCTAATATTTATAATTTACTTATATATGAATGTATATATATACGCAGATAAAAAATATACATATTTATATATACACACTTTTTAGAATGGTCTTTTCTTCAGTCTCTCTTTAATAATTAGGTTTATATATACGTCTCGGATAATTTATTTAGTTTTTCCCCACAGACACTTTGGCACCTATGCTTTATATAAGCAGATACGTATATATATATACAAGAACCAAAAATGCTCCTTCGTCGCATGTAAAATACATATGAGTACTCTCAGGCAGGTTGTACAAAAACGGAAACTAGCCTGTAAAATGCATATGAGTGGCGTTGAGGTTGTAAATTAAGGAAAACAAGTTGCAACGGCTTAACATATGAGCCTGTCCTACAACGTGGCTCATATTGGCGTATGTCAGAATATAATTTGTCGATATTTGACCTTCATATAAATAGCACGTATATAAAGCTTTTCATTACAAAATTGTCCTTCACACATCTTGCCGCTAAGACATTATACTGTGCATACGCATTATACGGCATGCCACTTTGCGCTCTGACTCAGAGCCATGTGGGGAAAGCATTACGTATGTGAGAGTAGTGTGTGTCATAGTGCTCCGAGAATACAGTAGGTGTGTACTGTACTATAGTGCTTCCGGAAATAGTAGGTGCCATGGTGTTTCGGGAAACATCAGCTTGCAGGTACAGTTCAACTTGAGGTGTCGCAGTTCACTTCGTTCTGTCCATTTCTTTCAAGCCACAATGTTAACATGTTATGTCTATTCATTCGTTTTTTCTTTAATATGATAACCTGATGATCTTTAAGAAGGCTGCACTGTGACGCCAATATGAGCCTCGCTGTAGGACAGGCTCATATGTTAAGCCGTTGCAACTTGTTTTCCTTAATTTACAACCTCAACGCCACTCATATGCATTTTACAGGCTAGTTTCCGTTTTTGTACAACCTGCCTGAGAGTACTCATATATATTTTACATGCGACGAAGGAGCATTTTTGGTTCTTGTTTTCCATTCTTTTACATATGTATGCGCAAAAAAGAACCAACCAACCAACCAAATTTGACCACTTTTGAAAAATTTCATTTTTGACCGAAAATCGCCAAGTCCCACCCCACCCCACCACAGCACTCTACAGCCACTTTGAGCATGCAGTCCTATGACAAAAGTCGCTCAGCTCGCTTAGGGCTTTCATTTGGAACCAAATTTGACCACTTTTGAAAAATTTCATTTTTGACCTAAATCGCCTAAGTCCCCACCCCACCCCACCACAGCACTCTACAGCCACTTTGAGCATGGCAGTTCTATGACAAAAGTTGCTCAGCTCGCTTAGGGCTTTCATTTGGAACCAAATTTGACTACTTTTGAAAAATTTCATTTTTGACCTAAAATCGCCTAAGTCCCCACCCCCACCCCACAGCACTCTACAGCCACTTCGAGCATGCAGTTCTATGACAAAAAAGTTGCTCCAGCGCGCTGGGAGCTTTCATTTGCAACCAAATTTGACCACTTTTTGAAAATTTCATTTTTGACCCAAAATCGCCTAGGTCCCCACCCCACCACAGCAGTCTACAGCCACTTTGAGCATGCAATTCTATGACAAAAGTTGCTCAGCGCGCTTAGGGCTTTCATTTGGTACCAAATTTGACCACTTTTGAAAAATTTCATTTTTGACCGAAAATCACCTAAGTCCCCACCCCACCCCACCGTAGCACTCTACAGCCACTTTGAGCATGCAATTCTATGCATTCTATGCAAAACGGACACCGGAAATGAGCTGGGCGCACCAGAAAACCCCTATAGAGAAAGTTTTGAGAGGCCAAGTAGAGCCTAGTATGGACCTCCAGGAAACGGTTGCCGACATGACCCTCCAGACGGCAAAGTGGAACCAGCCCAGCAACTTGGGTCAGTCGGGCAGAAAAACTGATATCGGTAATCGATTCTCCGTCCGCAAAAACCTAAGTACACAAAATTAGAGCCTTCCAGGTCGCAAAAAAAGCGAAAAAACAAAGTTCAAAGTTGGACCCAAAATTCACCAACTTTGGCAGGCCAGTACCCAAAAATTACGACACCGGCAGGAATATATTATAGCATTTGTACTTCCCTGTTATGTGTCCTATTTTGCGATTTAGGCAGTATTGCCCCATATATATCCCAGTCTGACTTATTAAGGTGACATTGAAGCATACTTTTTGGCCATTTTAGCGTTTTGACCGACTTTGGCCCCCGTCAAAAATTTTTTCCGGCTCTGGGAGGCATAAAAACTAGCCTATCGGCTTATTTTTGTTGCGTACTCCAAGAATATATAGTTTTCATAGGCAAAAATTTTTCTATCTGTTGTTATTAAAGCTACAAAAACCCCCTTACCAGACGTCAAAGCGGAGAACCGGAAAAAAAAAACATCACTCTCGTAAGCGATTTTTGGCGTAACTTTTTAACGGAAAGTGGTACGGGGATGAAACTTCGCACACATACTAAACTCGACACGTACAATTTTTTGCGCACATAATCTGCGCAGGATCTGCGCAGGAATTTGCGCAGCTTCTGCGCAGCCTTGTTTTACACGGTCATTCGACCATTTTCACTCATATTATAGGGGTCGCTACCGCGACCCCTATGATACGTTGTAAGGCTAGGTTAGCAATGCTATATTTGCTACTGGGCTTCTTCTAGGCAATTTTTCTTGGGAGGGGCTCTTTGGGGGGCCCTCGTGAGGCGAGTCATTTTAGGGTGGGGGCGAAAATTTTTCAAAAATTTTCTAAAAACATGCTAAAAATTGCGATATTTTTATAGTAATCTCCAAAAATAAGCGGATTCAGTGCTTAAATAGGCAAAAATCGACAAAAAAATTCCGGCGAAGCCGGGAAAAAATTAGGAAATTTGGCCTTCTGAGTGATTGTTTCAGGGCAAAAGTTGTACCATAAGGGGTACCCACTCTTCTTGGGGAGGGTGCGATTTTGGGGGAGGGGAAGGGTGTTTATGGGGGCCCGCCCCCCACCAGAATAATAAGCCTAGTGCTATATACTACGTAAGATAATGTTATATATAAATATTA
This sequence comes from Trissonchulus latispiculum, assembly GCA_030248195.1. NCBI lineage: Eukaryota > Metazoa > Nematoda > Enoplea > Enoplida > Ironidae > Trissonchulus > Trissonchulus latispiculum. Next base: position 28,433 of record JASAND010006717.1, read on the forward strand.
AAACTATATTATATAACTGTAGCTGTAACATTATGACGTTTTTGCTGCAACTTAATCTGCTTAGCAACACTTAGGCTGTGTGGTTTTTTCCGCGCCCCCACATTATACAGACATTAGGTTTAAGCTAAGCTTGGTCATATGTTTTATGGCTTAGCTTAGCTTTAGGTTAGACTTTGTAAAACCTGGTGATTGGCATAGACATGCCATTCAACTAACTGTAATATATATATATATATATATACGTATGAGATGATTTTGCTTGGAGCATCTCTTGTATTGTATATATATATATATATATATATATATATATATATATAAGTAGGATAGCTAGAATAAAAAACTGTTAGGCTTTAGCTTTTTGGCAAAGTTAGCTTCTTTTCAAACAAACTATATAAATACCTTGCTACTGCCTGTATGACGTCATATGGATAATTTTGAAGAGCGTTTCACACTCAGATACGCACGTACGTAACGACGGGGGCTCGCTTACGTAGCTTCTTTTAATGCTTTTTTGGGGGTTAACGATGTGTCTTGTGTCTTGCATATCCGGCAAAAGTTGGCAACCATCACATACGTATTACCTATCTGCAAACTGCTTGCTTAGGTTGCATTTGCCATTTTGTAGACGTCACAATGTCATAAGGTTAACCCTGACTCATCTATATAGTCTTTTAATATACGTAGGTAAGCTATGCTCTACTAAAGTCTGACACAAAAATGTGTGTACAAAATTTGTAAGGCCTCCAGTGAACTCAGTATACGTCGTAACCCCATAAAACCATATATTTTCGGAATCCTTGCAGCGAGATGAACATTTTTATAAAATTTAAAATTTTTTAAAATTTCAAAAATTTTAAAATATATATCGGTTTTTCGGGGAATTTTTTCGGACCATTCAAGCTATTCATCTCATTCCTTCAGAAAAATTTTCCCGTCCGAAGACGCATCGATTGACACAAGAACGAAAAAAATCGGTTGAGAAATAAGCATTTTATTCCAAAATTTTGTTTTTCCATTTCCTTTGATGTTTGCCGCTTTTTGCAAGTTTGACCGGTCATTACTCGCGACTCGCTCAACTTAAAATTGTTTCGATTAGATTTTCAGGACCGCCTAGGCGTCCGCTTTGACATGATATATGTGGTATTTCAAATTTTGAAAATCGATTTTTTGAAAATACCACTTTTTGACCAAAAATTTCGGCAAAGAAGATTTAGCAAAAGTGAATAAAAATAACATAATCATAAATTTCAAGCTGAGCTGAATCCAACGATATAAAGCTTTTCTTGCTGCGATTTATATTGCGACAGCAATGAATTTTTAAACAATATCCCTTATTTCAGCTAGTTTTGCTAGTTTACACTGCTTCAGTCAAATCACGGCTGCAACATCAAAGAGAGCCAAAAACCAGCTGAAATAAGGGATATTGTTTAAAAATTCATTGCCGGCGCAATATAAGTCGCAGCAAGAAAAGCTTTATATCGTTGGATTCAGCTCAGCTTGAACTTTATGATCATGTTGTTTTTATTCACTTTTGCTAATCTTTCTTTGCCGAAATTTTTGGTCAAAAAGTGGTATTTTTCAAAAAAAATCGATTTTCAAAATTTGAAAATATACCACATATATGAGGTCAAAGCGGACGGCTAGGCATTCTGAAAATCTGTCGAAAAATTTTTAAGTTGAGCGAGTCGCAGTAATAACCAGTCAAACTTGCAAAAAGCGGCAAACATCAAAGGAAATGGAAAAACGAAATTTTGGAATAAAATGCTTATTTCTCAACCGATTTTTTCGTTCTTAGTCAATCGATGCGTCTTCGACGGGAAAATTTTTCTGAAGGAGTGAGCTGAATACTTGAACGGTCGAAAAAAATTCCCCCGAAAAACCGATATTTTAAAATTTTTGAAATTTTAAAAAATTTTAAATTTTATAAAAATGTTCATCTCGCTGCAAGGATTCCGAAAATATATGGTTTTATGGGGTTACGGCGTATATTGAGTTCACTGGAGGCCTTACAGGTTTTGTACACACATTTTTGTGTCGGACTTTAGGTGGAGTTATGCCTGTCACCTACAAAATCATGCCAGATAAATAAATTAATACTATATATATATATAAATAAATATGGTACATGCACAGAAAGTTGGATAGAAAAAATCAAAGAAAAGGTGTCCAGGGCAGAGATCGAACCATCGACCTTCAGAGTCGTGGCAGAGTCCGATACCGCTCGGCTAGGCCCCTATTGGGAATAGCGAGACAAATTAATTGCACTGATTTAATTCTTTCAAAGTTGCTGATGTTTTTACACACATTTATACGTATAGCGTAACTCCAAAAACTAGCAATGTTGACCTGTGTGTTAGCAAACCGTGCAAAAAAGCCTGACGTATATATATATATATATATATATATATATATTAGGGATCGACCGGAATTCCGGTTCGGTTCCGGTTCCGGTACTTTTTGGTTCCGGTTCCGGTTCCGGTTTTTGAAAACGTACCGGAACCGGAACCAATTTTAGCGTATTATCAAAAGTAAAATTTTATTAAAATTTTCAGAAATTTTGTAAAATTTCTTTTAACATTTTGAAAAAATTGCGAATCTCTTGTAAGCAGAATATTATTTTCTCAAAAATTTTCGCCTGCGGCGCTATTGCATTATATACTCATTACTCAACTTAGAATGTTTAGATTTATTAATAATGATCTGGTACCTTATCGTTAATTTATTATTATGAATATTAATTACGTATATGATCAAAATATAACGCACTTATATATAATTTAGAAATTCAAAATAGAGCACAAGCCCGCCGATTCGATTGCTATTAGCTTTTCGATAGATACTTTATAATTATTAATTTTGCTAAATTGGAATATTATATTGAAGCCTTGGCGTAGACCTATGCTATTTCAAGATTAGTGCAATGTTGTAGCTCAACTATTGTTTAAATAGCAGGCAATAAGCTTTTTGCTGTGTGTTTTGTATATAAATATAGTGCAGAGTGCAACAAAAATATTAAAAAATTATGGATGGAATAAATAGAAGGGTTTTTAATTATTTTGAAGAAATGTCATAATATAAATTTGAAAATGCAGATGAAGCTAGCCAAAAAAGAGAAATGCCGCTAGAAGAAATTAAGTTTAATTCAATTTTTTTGAAACTTGTGAAAAATACTTTATTGTTCTTATATGTTTAATGGTAAAAAGTTATGTATTGCTATCAGCGACAAAAGATCTGCAGAAAAGTGCAAAGATTTACCTTTTACTCTTTTTTACCTTTTACCTTTTAGTAATTATTTAGTTATTAATTACAAGTTAAGGTCACCCAAAATTTAAAGTTGATAATCCAAACAAGTCCAATTTTCGAAGCTGATGCTATCTAAATTCATAGCCAGATACAGCCAAATCTTATAGTATATAATTACGGGAACAGTAATTTTCAGAAAAATTATTTTATTTTATCTATTGACTACAAAGATAATAAAAGCTCGTTATATTCGCGACAATTTTTTTATATTTTGTGTTTTGAAAATGCTGAAACTTTTCTTGGAGCTCTAGGAAAGTCGTATATAATTTCTAATTATGACTAGAAATTGTCAGGTAACTCAGATAAAAACTAAACATGTTTCTGGCTTATTTTGCCGAAAGCTCGCTCGCAGGCATTTCGTGGAATCAATTTCTACAAATTTATTTCAATTAATTTAATATTCAGTTTAACTAAGAAATTAATTTTTATTTGCCTGCCAGTAAATTTCCTTTAGAAGTCAAATTGCATTCGATTAAGTCATTCATCGAAATTCGATGTAATAAAGTAGATAAAATAAAACCTTTTGTGTCGAGCATGTGCTCGAATAATCCTAAACATATATAGACAATATGTTCACAATTTATTCATACCGTGTATATATAATTAATGATTTAAATCTATGGTAATTATATAAAGTTTAACTATATCATAAGACAAAATTCTCATAATAAATTGCAAGTTTCGTATTCGTGCATTGAAATATATAATATAGAAAATATTATTTTAGAAAGCTATTACAATGTTGTAGTAGCTACAAAAAAGCGAAAAATCGTGAAACAATTGTCAAAAGCGTCAGAAAAAATTTTCGATTTTTGTAGTGTTAAAGAGCTGGTTCCCGGTTCCGGTTCCGGTTTTTTAAAGCCAGTTCCGGTTCCGGTTTGTTGGAGTTCCGGTCGATCCCTAATATATATATATATATATATATATATATATATATATATATAGATATATATATATATATATATATATATATATTGTTATTTTGTATGCCAGCTCAGCCCAACCGTTGACAAACTTTGCTACTTTACATATGTATATATTTACATTAATATTTATCTACGGATCTCTCTGCTCTGTGCTCAGATGATATGTGTATATATATATATGTATCATGTGTTTGTGAAGAAAGTCTAAAGTTTTGTACAAACTTGTCCCAGGCTGTCGCTGGCGCCCCCTCTGTCTTTTGCAAAGTTTCCAAACTTTGATGTTTGCACGTAATATATGTATATATATAGTAGTTTGTTTAATCGTTCTATTGTTGTCGCCTGTCAGGGGCGCCTGTCTACTAAAGTTCCTGCCAAACAGTTTTCAAACAAAATACCTATATATAATATATGTATATATACGTATAATATATATACATATTAGATGCAATAATATTTAAATTTGCAATGACATATATTCGTTGTCTATGATAAGGGACATGGTTTGGCACTTTGCCAAAACATTCCTACAGTTTAAAGTTTGCAAAAGTCGTCTGTTGGTGCAACTTTTACGTAGTTAAACAATGCATCTTCTATCAAGTTTAAAGTTTACTTTTCAGTACGTAGTTTAACTTAACATTATATATGCCGGTTTTTATGTATGAATGAACGTATATTTAGTATACAAGCTTTATAATTATTGCGTAGGACTATTGAAAGATTTGTCTATAAATTTTAAAAGATGTCCAATTTTGAATTATGAGCTGAGCGCCAAACTTGCACAGACAGCCAGCTCTTGTTTATGTCTCTCCGCTTTTGATACGTGACGCAGCTACCTTGCTGCCTTTTACGTGTACCTTGTAATAATTTACGTATCATATTATAGTAATATGTGTACGTAATACGTAAGGATTTTAAACGAAACAATGATGCATTAAGGAAGGTATATACGTGGCGTATAAAAAATAATTCAGCTGCTATATATAAATGCACACCTTGAATAAGTATATATATATATATATATGTATATATATATTAGTGATGTGCGCCGGAGCTCCGCTCCGACGGAGCTCCGGAGCGGAGCTCCGATTTTCGGTGCTCCGGAGCGGGCTTCTGCTCCGGAGCTCCGGAGCTCCGGGTACCCGGAGCAGCCATTTTCAAGCTTTGATGCCTGTTTGTTGCTCATAATTTGGGTACTAATGAAATTTTTGAAGTGTTTTCATGATTTCTTGCTGTAGTCTCACGACTAGTGCGTAAGAACAATGAATTAGTGCTCGTTTTATTTTTATTAATTTTTCAATTTTCTCAAGACTGCTGTACGATTCGTGTTCTGGAGACAATTTTTCCAACTTGTCAAGATGATAAAAGTGAAAATTAAAATATAATTTTAAGCTACGACCTCTAAGAATTGTTTCAATACAACGTTTTAAATCAATTGCCATTAATTAATCCATTAATTATTCCCTTTTCCGATGAAATCTATTTTTGCTTCTACGTAAACTTTCAATGTCTACAAATGTTTTCTTTGTTTTCATCTCACACATGTTTTCTAATATTTTTCAGACATAATTTCTCCTTGTTCTAATTTATTTTATGATTATATAGGTATATACATGCTTTTTAAAAGTTAAACAGTAGATGAAAGCAAATCTGGTCTGCGTTTGTTAAATTTGCAATAATTCATGGATTTGGATGGATGGATGGATTCAAAATTTAATTTTTGACGAAATTCTCGTAACAAATTTTATGAAGTCCTAATTTATGAATTTTAAACTGAACAAATCTTGAAAAAGTGAGGCATGAGAACTAAACGGCAGTAAACTAGCTTTGGCTTTTATGTAAACGCAACATATTGCATAATGAAACAGCCAAGAGTTCTGTGAAAAGTCAAAGGCTGAACTCATTTCAGATCAAAAATACAGGCTAGCAAATAGAGCAAATGTATATAGCAAAAGAATCAGATTCTGAACATAATGCGAGTCGCTATATATATAGTAAACAGTGACTAGACGTGCTGTTCATTGCAAAAACAATTTGCTTAGCTTAAAATAAAATTTTTACAACTTTAGCCTTTACAACAGTCGGAGCTCCGCGGAGCTCCGGAGCTCCGGTGCTCCGACAGCCCGCTCCGGCCGGAGCTCCGGAGCGGACAATTCGTTCGGCGCACATCACTAATATATATATATATATATATATATATATATATATATATATATATATATATATATATATATATATATATATATATATATATATATATATATATATATATATATATATATATATATGTATATATATGTATGTATGTAGTGTAGAATTAGAAAGGCATTATAAAAAGATTGTGGTCCAAAAATCTATAATTTTCTTAAGAATTTTGCTTTAGAAAAGAGATTAGGGGGATCCACCAGACATGTGCAGGAGGGAAAGTTTTGGAGGGGTGAACTGGCGGCCGGAGGCCGCCGGAAAACCGGATTTTTCCGGTTTCTGCCAAAAACCGGAAAAATCCGGTTTCTGTGGGGTGATGGGCCCCCTCTGTGGGGTGAGCTAGAGGTCTGGGGGGGAACCCTCCAACCCCCCGCCCAGCACATGTATGGGGTCCGCCGTGAAAAATTTTCTAGTCACGTATATATCCTACTCATTTTCGCACAAAATTTTGTTTAGTAAGCTGTTAAGCTTACTGCTAAAACGGAAGTTGAATACAAGATCAGATTTCAGATTTGTGTTCTCCGACCCTGAAAAACCCGTTGGTGGACTTTGTAAAAGTTTTCGGTTATTGCCCGGCCCCTCCTTGTGAATCCCAAATTTTGCGATATCTTGAGCTCAGCATGGTTGAAAACATAGCCATTTCAAATTTTAGCTCATTTGCTCAAATTTGAAACACTTTATTTCTGTGGGGGGGTGACCAAACGAGATAGGATCTCAGAGCTCAACTTATCTAATATTTATATAATATTTGGAATATATTAACTACACATATATGTAGTGAAATCACACACACACACACATACACACATACACACGTGGTATATATTATGCTCACGTGACTTTTTTATTAGTGACGCGTCGCGGGGGAGCTGGTGACGAATTGCGCCCCTTGACACACTGTTTTCTTCGTATCATCTTTTTCGTCTCTCAGTTAAATTAGTTCCTGATTCCTTATTCACGTGTCCTTCTCTGGCCTGTCTAACGTTGCCATAAATATGTTATAGGTCGTATATTATAGGTATATATAACTTATACATAATAAGTATATACGTATATATATTATATATATATCTAAGAACTGTTATTGTTTCCGCTCGTTGCCTGATTAGATAAAAGTGTTTTCGTCTGCTTCTTTCACTCTACACCTCATGTTGCTAATTAGGCTGACAACCGTCTTGGCAGTGATTCAGAGCTTAGTTGTCTCTGTTTGGAAATTTTTGGCTTTCTAGCTATTTCTTCAGTCTAAATGGATTATTTATGTAGAAAAACAGTGTTTTGCTAAAACAAAGACTACGGCATAATTATATATATATATATATATATATATATATATATATATATATATATATATATGTGTGTGTGTGTGTGTGTATATAGAGAGAGAGTGAGTTCGTGATAAGAAGTATATATATGTACGTACGTGTATATATGTTGAGTTGACAATATAACTAATTTCAATATTGAACATTTACGTAGTGTTTAATTAGCTAAAATTTTAATTTTTGTATTCATCAGCCTCTAGTATGCACCCACACCAAATTTCAAAGTTATTGGTCAAAAAAATAAAAAGTTAGGGCTGGGGGGGGGAATTGCGCAAGAGACCCATTAGCTATATAGTTTAGTTCCATAAAAATAAGCAATATAAAATAAATATAAAAACTGTTATATATATTATAATCACATATCAAAAGTCCTGTACTTATTGACTAGTATATATATTACGTATATATATATATATATATATATATATATATATATATATTGTGGCATTAGTTTTGGAAGGATTACACGGGCATGAGCTTAGATTTCTGACATACATACCTATATACCTTGAGTATGTATATATAGGTCATGCCAGCTTGTGCAACGTAAACTGACACACATTGTGTGGATCCCACACTATCGTACGTACGCCCCCCCCCCGTATTGGGGGGTGGAGTAAACCTTGTATTTTGTATACTACGGATGACATTACGAACTCGATTTTAAAAATTTGAATTTTAAAAAACAGTTTTCCGTTACGTATATATTTCGTTGTTTTCGTATTTAGATATATATATATATATAT
>JASAND010006719.1:0-16209 GCA_030248195.1 Trissonchulus latispiculum
TGAAGGCAAAATGTCAAATTTTTGAAGCGGAATTGCAGACAGGGTGCTATAGAACGCTAAGTGCTTTCAGAAAGTCTCAAAAAATTTCAGCTTTCTTTGGGTCTTAAACTGCAATACGAACACATGTACATAAACAAAAACATCGGGTCGGGTCCTGGTGGGGAGCTTGTCCCAAAACCTTTCTAGGGGGCTTGTACCTTGAACTAGAGTTGGGACCGGTACCAATTTTCAAAACCGGTTCCGGTTCCGGTTCTAGTGTACCGGTTCCGGTTCCGGTTCGGTTTCCGGTTCTAGCTTCCGGTTCCCGGTTCCACGTACAAAATTCGTAGTTACATTTTAACATTATTTAATATTGGATGCAGGCCCCCAGCAAGGGTTATGCAATCAAAATTATAAAGCAATATTGTAAAACAATTGGAATAGGTAATGCGATAATAACCAACTGGGTTAAACTTTTTTGTTTACTTTGAATTTAAAAGGTTTTGCCTTACTTTGAGTTTGCTCCATTACAAATGCTGTTACTATATGCACAACATACATTAAAACTTGTAAAAAATTAAAACTTTAGAATGGTCGAACAAATTGTTTCGATAATTAACGGTGGGATTCTACTGTGCATCTAAATGCAGACAGCGCCTTCTGAACAGAATCTTGTAAACTGCACAGTAAAACGTGCTGAGAATTGAGATATACTGGAGCTTAAATTCTTATTTCTTTTAACAAGCAAAATTGTGTGCAAAAGGATAATAGTTGTTTGAGTTACATTTGAATTAAATGTATACCTGCTACGCAGAAAAATTTATTACGATATTTTAAAATTTAGCTGTCCATCGTTGCTTGTGAAAGCATGCCGATTTGCTAAAATTATGTTGGTTGTAGCTTCGTTTGCAAACAGCAAGCGTCATGTTTTCAAAAAAGCAAACTACAGTTTGATACAATGAAAATGTGACCATAATTTTGAACCGGCAAAGTTCCAACATTGCTATAGCTGAGCTGATTGACATTTGGAACCTGTTACATTTGTGTACAAAAGGATCCTTTTCTTGGAGACAACTGGACAATCAGAACAACATGTTTGCTTAATGACTCATCCTTTGTCCTAAATTGAAAATTGAGAAACTACGTGTAAATCATGTACTGCTTATGATAAAGCATTGACTACATGCAATCATACAAATCCCTATGTTTAGCACCGTGCTGCCTGTGATCAAAATGGCTGAGCAAACATAAGAGACCTGCTGCGCTGAGGCGCAGCAGGAAAAAGAGTACAGTGTCTCTAAAGAAGCAAATAGTTTCCAAAAGATTTAAATGCATTAAAAATATTTAAAAGCTGAAAGCCAAATTGGAAAGTTATATTTAACGAAGAAATGTACAGTCGCTTGATTAAACAAAATAGCTAACAGATTACTTCTACAGGCTGTTCATTACTTGAACTTTGATTGACTTTCACTTCATTTTCACTTCAATGGCTTCATTTTCAGATGCCGATAGCTTAAAAATAAGAAAATAAGTACTCAACTTTCAAAGTTTTCTACTCCTGTAAAAGTTACTACTTTTTAAAAAAATGTTGGTTCAATCTTGCACGCTGACAACACCGCCTTCCATTTACCAATTTTTTGAGAAGATATACTCAATTTCCGACTACATCCCATCGGGCTCTCATCTTTTCTATGAGGTTAATATTCAGATATGTAAGCTGATTAAAGTTTTCATTCGGCGCTGTATCGGTTACGCAGAGTTGGTCGCGGGCCGGATTTTTGCTACCCGCTCCGCCCCGCGGCCCGCGGCCCGCAGACAAGTGATACCCGCAAGATACCCGCAAATTTTTTTGCCCTGCTCATGTGGAAAACTAAATTAAAACGGCAATTTTCATTTTATTAGGCGTATCCTGACTTTCCAAAAAGTTGGATATTTTATGCTGGTGGTATCCTTTTGTGCAGTGCTTTCGTGGTGATTTTTTGAAATGCTATAACTTTCGCAATTTTCTGAGTTGGGAAGAGCTTTATACATCATTTTAAAGCTTATAACCTGTAGATTCCCATGATTGCCAAATTGGTTTTTCGGTCAAATTTCTAGGTTAAAGCAACGAATCCCAGCTAATAGGCATTGATAAAACGGGCAATTATACCGCGTATCGATTGATTATAAATGAACGAAAATTGTCCGTAGGATTTGGCAGTAATTTTGAAAAAGCTGATTTCCTCGAAAATGGCCGTCACTATAGATAGCTCGAAGGTTGTAAAAACAGAAAATCTTCCTTTTGTACCCTCTTTCCATCCATAACAACCAATCTGATGTATCTACATATTTACTGAAAGTATAGTGTTAAAAACAGAAAATTTCTTATCTTTTCACCTAAAAATGTGGGACTGGTTCCAGAATGTTAAAGAGCACCAAAACTGCATATTTGGAAAGTTTCATCTACGTTCAGAAAGAATTGAAGACTATAGGTCCACATTTACACAAAAGGAAACCACCACCACCGTGACACCTAAAACTTGGAACAGGTACAGAAATAGGAACAGGAACGGATGGAATATGATTTCAGTAACAAGAGCAGGAACGAAATCGCATAAACTCCAGCAACCGAAATATGAAATTAAAAAGATCACAAGAGATCAGGGCCACAAGATCTCCACATGATCTACTTTGATATTATCTTGTATGTAATGTCACTATGACTTTTCTTAATATGCGGATTTAGTTTAACAAATAAGATTTTTATACATTGACCGACCACCCGCAAGCTCAAATATGCATTAAGGAGGAAATAATGGGTATAAAATAGACCCCTGTTTGAAACTATCTTCCTGTTCCTGTTCCTTTATCGCTGTTCCTGTGCCTATATTGGCTTTAGTTTGTAGTGACCTTTTTTAATCATAAACAAGAATATATACTTATATCTACAATCCGGCAACATATTAATATTAAAAGCTAAATAAATATTTGTGAAAACTCATTCAACTAGATTCAGCTAAATTAATACATTTCTAGGTTTATTAAGCAAACGCCTCTAAACCTTGCAGACTCAGGAACTGAGTTGGATAAGATGGCCGCAAATCTTACAGTATATAGTCACGCAAACATTTAAGTTTTATCGGGTCTGAAATCGCTGAAAGTATATATGAGTTGTGCCTAGTGTTGTCATCCGGGCCTGTTTCGGGCTCGGGCCCCGGGCCGGGCCCGGGCCGGGCCTGGCCCGAGCCCGGCCCGGATCAAAATTTGATTGGAGCGGCCCGGCCCGGGCCCGGCCCGGAATTTTTTCGGGCCCGGCCCGAAACAGGCCCGGATTTTTTTCCCGGGCCGTTTCTGGGCCAAAGGAAAAATTGATATAAATGGACAGAAAAACACCAAATTTTTCGTAGAATCCATGAAACAAGAAGCTTTTTCACTTCAATTGAACTGAAAAGTAGACGTTAGATAATAAATATTAAGTATTATTTAAAAACATCGTTCTTGGTTTGGCAGTAGAGCTCGATACCGTTCTCGAATTATACCTAAATCGGGTTCATTGAAATGCTTTCAATGATATGAGATTGGTGAGTGATGCATTGCTTTATTATCCCTATTCGTTTATTGAAAAGACGTTTATAAAAATTCAAAAGACGAACAAAGGAAGCTATATACAGTTCATAATAAAGCGTTATTTTAGATTAACAGACATTGCAAAGTTAATGCTGATACACTATTGTATATTATTTTTACATTTATTTCCGATTACTTATGTTTATTATCTGCTAAAAACTACATCAAAAATCGTTTTTACTAATTTTGACCATTCGGGCCGGTTTCGGGCCCGACTCCGGGCCGACCTCGGGCCTGTTTCGGGCGCGAAATCCGGGCCGGGCCTCGGGCCTGTTTCGGGCCCAAAATCCGGGCCGGGCTCGGGCCGGGCCTGGCCCGGCCCGGGGCCCGGCCCGGATGTCTAGGAACGGCCCGGCCCGGGCCCGGCCCGGATTTTTTGCTAACGTGACAACGCTAGTTGTGCCGACATGACTGGTCCGCTCTTTTACCTAGGCAAAGCAGCACAGACGCACTATTACAGTTCAGAAAACTTTCAAAAGTAACTGAGCGGTGAAAATACAAATGCAGTATCTTCTGTTTAACTAGTGAATTTCGCTTAGTTTTAGACAAAAAATAGTTAAAATTCTTAGGCTAGGCCCGCACAGATACCCACGCGGGTAGTGCGGATATTGAAATTTGGTGATACCCGCCCCGCCCCGCGGGTACCCGCGGCCCGCGACCAACTCTGCGGTTACGTCTGAACGAAAGAGCCCGTCTTTCATCAATTACAATTGGAATATTAGAACAGAAAAATTCAAAAATTCGTTAATATTAATTTAGAGACATTTTCACAACTGCATTTTGTAATACACACAAAATTACTTAACAAAAGTTGAAAAATCAGAAGCATGAAAACAAAAAATTACGAAATTCCAGAAAATCTTTCCCTTGCAATACATGTACCTAATTTTTCAAATATGTTTAATATTTAATTTTTGTCTTAACTCAGACGGGATAATGTCACTAATGTTGAGTCAAAGAAATATTTGAAATTTCCCTTAATACTATGTCTCGGCTTCAGCGAAAGCTGAAAGGTGCCTCTATCACCTGAAAAGGGGAAGCGGGGAGTTTGTGTCACCTTCAGTGGAAGCTGAAGCTGTGGCGTTTCCAGTTTAGGCTCTAAATTTATTCTATGGAGTGTCAGCTTCAGTTTCAGTACCAATAATTGTACCTTCATTTCACGTTTAGTCTGAAACTCTTAATTATTATCAGTCTCATCCTATATACTATACTTCGCCTTCAGGTCTAAATTTGTTTAGTTTCAGTTCAAACTAGATTTTTAGTTTCAATTATTTCAGTCACTAGCTTGAAAAAGACAATATGAATGGCAACAGTGAATGGCAACCACAAAAACAAAATCCAGCTTTCGCAAAATTTAAACTCCTGCAAAAAAATTAGTTCAAGTCCATTTTTAAGAGTGGAACCGGTCGGTTCCACATCCTACCGGTTCCGGTTCCGGTTCTAAAATTCTTTCCGTTTCAGTTCCGGTTCCGGTTCCAACCGGTTCTAGTGGAACCGGTCTCAACTCTAGTCAAAGTCACTAGCTTTAGTCCGAAATCGCGATGGGCTTCAACTCAATTAGTGGCTGTGCTAATAGTACATGTTTGAAGAATCGTCTGAAGAAGAGAGCCAACGAAGGAAGGTTTGAATCCGGATGTGCAGTGCATGCACCATTTGTTTATCGGCCTTCTTACCTATTTTTAATTTTGAGTCCTAAATAAAGCCCGGTTCACACTGCAAGTGCAACAGCTTTAAGGTTTAGAGTTTACGGTTTAAGGTTTAAGTAAGGTTTAAAGAATGTGTGAATATCACATGGTTTCTTATATCAAACAGTATGCATCTTAATATTCAGTGATTTCAAGTATTTTTAGTTCTTTGCATACGCAAGGAATTCTACAATGTATAAAACTAAAATTAATTAACTAAACCTTGTATACATAATGATCCAGATCCGGGGCCAAATATTGGCAAAATTTTGTAAGTTTTTGACCAACATTTTGAAATTTCGAAAGTTGCAAATCTTTCGTTTTCCCACCGATTTGAATGAAAACAACGATAGTAACGTTTGTAATCAGAAATTATTGCAATAATTTGAATTTTCAAGAAAATTTTTGAAAAGTTTTGATTCGGACCCCCAATTTCCAGGCCCCGGCCCCGGCCACGATAAAGTCCCGACCTCGGCCCCTGCCCCGGTAGTGGCGGCCCCGGTGCACCTCTAAATACGTAGGAAGCTTAAACCTAAATACAAAGTTTAACTCGGCTTTGTTAAACCTTAAACCTTCCAGTGTGTATGCTTTCAACATAAATAAAAAAGTTTAACCTAAAACCATAAGCCTTAAAACTTAAACCTTATGCAGTGTGAACCGGGCTTAGCCGCAGAAGCTCGTTTCATATTCTGCATACACGCACATTCTTTATTATAAATATAGAGAAGGTACACAAGTTACTATGTAACAAATTCAGGTCCAATTTCATAAAATCATAACGTGTAGCTTGCAACATATACAGTTCTCATACTCTAGTTTCAAGTAATAAGAGTTATATAATTCGTTAGGGAAAACCTTGATTAGAAGCTGCAAATCAGCAAATGAATAGAGTGAATTTTCACTGAGCTAATAAAAATTGTTAAATTTAGTATTTTGCTTACGTATTAGCAAATTTTAAACTGATACCAGTAAAAGGTAAACTTACGGTGGCTAGAACGAAATCTGATTAAATTAAGTGGGGAATTAGGCTAAGTAGCAGTTAAGTGGCTATTAGTTAAGTGCCACTTTAAGTTGAAACCTAGTTTCGTTGCATTAACTGATACTTAACTAATTGCCACTACCTTAAGCAGCAGTTAAGTAAGACTTAAGTAACAGCTTAAGTCACGCTTTTTGTCTTAACCAATTACTAAAGCGGAGTTGCCGATTCAGTGGCACTTAAGTAACAATTAAGAGCCAATTAAATGATACTTTAAGTAGGGCTTAAAGTTAAGCAGCAAACAAGGAAAATTTAAATGTCAGACGGATGAAGATTAACTGATACTTAAGTTAAGTATAACTGGTGCAACAGATTAAGATAGAATTAAAACTTAATCGGCAGTAAAGCTAGAATTAACTTTAAGTAACAGTTAATTCCCATTGGTGCAAGCTTCCGTAATCCTCTAAAGTGTGGTAGCAAGATCTTTTAAGAAATTGACACAACGCAACATAGTAGCATAAAGAAGCCAACTATTACAATTCACACCATCTATTGGAAATACAGAAGCTACACGAACAACACAGTAGAAGTAGAACAGGATCTACACGACCAAGACGAACACACACACCAGCAGTCAGCAGAGTTGTCCTAGAATTGTAACGGTGCGGTGACACAAACTTCATTAGTGTCTTGCCTTCATTCACACCTATTTAAAATAATATCTGCAGAAACTGAGTGTTGAGCATAAAACCCACAATATCTACTAACACGTTCTCATGTTAACACAACTGACATTGAGTGAGAAACTGCTGAAATTAGGTCACATTGAATAATGACAGTTTCAACGTAAACCAGACCAGTGACCATCACAAAGTCTTATTCCCCAAGTTTCACTGATTTAAAGTCTAACGTGGACATCTTCTTTTAGAGAGACCAAATCATCTGGAAAGCCTTCGTTATGCCAACATCATTGTAGTTGAAGGAGAAGAGACCGGCCAGAAGCAGAGCCGAGAAAACATAGCAACCATAGTGGGCCAGCTTTGAAAACGTTTCGCCAACAACGTACGGTCTGGCGTAGTCCACCACAACAATTTCTATTCCCCTAAAAATGCAAACAGTAGTCACTGCTGAAACACTTTAATATCGTATAAATATTTATTGTATTGTGTTCTCCGGATTAAACAGACCGCCTGGCTGTTGGTCGGTGGGTTCATATTTGCAGTGGGTTGGCCAGCCGACCTGTGGTAGCCAACAACACCGTAGGCCAGTTTAGTTTGGGAGGCTTGCCGCCCTAAGCTGGTCACTTAATTAATGTCAATTAATGACTATAATTATTGCAGGAAACGCCTGTAAAGTCACAGTGCCAGAAAAGGTTTGCCCCTTGAGATGTCTCCATCCTGCCACGACAGGACATGGGGTGCCGGTGCTCATCCCCGGATTCTCAGCCCTAGAGCCAGGAGTGTCACTTCGAATGATGATTGCATTCGTGGAAGGGGGCCAGGCCCTTCTGCAGATTCCTGTTCCCTTCCCACCGTAGTGGTAACCAATTGCTGACCAGGTAAGAGCTGGGTGAGTTAGAGTCGAGAAAGCTTGGTGGCTCCTGGAGATGGAACCGCCGACCGTAAGATCGGAACTTGTGACCAGCGCCTTAGGCCACTCAACTTAGAAGACCGGCCAAAGAAGCAAGATTATCTGCTGCCCTCCTGAGGTTTTGCGCAGTGTCTTACTTTCTTATCCTAATAAACTCTTAGTTATAGTGTGTTTACCAATGAGTATGAAGACCAACAGCAATGGCTAAAGCCCAATCCATAATGGGTCCCTGCACAAACAACGACAGAGGAAACAATGGCAGCATTCCGACAGCCCAGGATCTTTCAAACAAGAATTGACGAGCATGGCTAGCAGGAGCACCTTAAACGCAAAGCAAGCGACAAACAGAACCAAAATACTTACTGCTGGATAGAAACGCAAACTTCGACAACTGTATAAATTATTTTAACTCAACCCAAAGCCTACATTTTAGTACAAATTTGATATTTTATAGGTTGGTAGACGGGCCTGTTTCATAAAACTACAATTACAGGCCTGTAGATTGCTACAATCCTAGTAACGTTTCTACAATTTTACAAATTTCTGGTTTCATATATCAATTGTAGGTTTCTTACAATACAGTCCTGCCTACAATCACAACTCTACAGGTTTGTAGGTACAATTGTGGGAGCTGTAACTACAATTGTAGCAACTGTAATTACAATTTCACGAATTGTAACTACAATTTTACAATTGTTGCAATTGTAACTACAATTTCAGGAATTGTAATCACAAATTCACAAATGTGCAAATACTTAACCCTTTGTTTACATATTATATTACTAATTGTTTAAATTTTACGTTCACATCAATACTATAATTTTTATTAATAATAGGACCTTTCACAGATGGAAGTCACATGTAAATTTTTAATAATAGTCGAGAGGACTTAATTTTCTGCTAGAACTGTAGAATGGAGCTACATTAATATGATGATTCAAGAAAACACAGAAAGTAACTTGAACATGTTTCCAAAATAGACACATTTTATTACGTCTACAAACCGTTTTAGATATGTAGGAATTGTAGTACAATTTTACAGGTGGAGATTTGAAATGTAGGACTGTAATTGTTTTATGAAACTCAACAAAGTGGCTGCAAATTGTAGCTCTACAATTACAATTCAGCTAAGTGCATTTCATAGCTACAATTGTGGAACAATTGGCCTACAATTGTGAGTTTCTGAAACGCAACGACTTTTACAATTGTAGAGCTACAGGTGGAATGATTGTTTTATGAAACCAAACATTCCCTACAATTGTAATTACAATTCGTACAATTGTAGAGCTACAGGCCTGGCAATTGTTATGTGAAACCCAATTGACTACAATTGTAGGAATTGTAGTCTACAATTGTTTTATGAAATAGGCCCCCCTGCACATATTAGCTGACAATATAATACAAGTCATCACTCCATAACAAAATTGAAAGCTAATTACTGGCAGTAGCTGCAGAGTATCTGGCTAGCATTCCATATGGTGGATGCAGCGATTTAACAGGAACAAGGCAGTTGGATTTATCAAATTTGTTATTTAACTGAAGACACGACACAGATCCTGTGGTGAACACTCTTGATCCAAGTAAAGTGGACGCTTGCACTCCAGCTAAGCCTCGAGTGCAGAGAGTTGACAAACGAAGACAATGCATGTCAAGCTAAAACAAACCAATCGAGAAATGTAGGCCTCAGTCTGCATAACACAAAAGAAATTTGAACTGCATACTTGTTCGGTTACCCAAAGAATGTGCCAGACCATAATTTATCCGATATACTTGGTCCATGTCAAGTCTAATGGCTTCACTGTCACCGCTAATTGTTTTTCTTTGAAGCTCCTATTTTCATGGAAATTTTAGGGGTTCTGGGCTTCAAACAAATTTGATCTAAATACGTAGTTTTACATTTTTGTTGGAGTTCTTAACTTTTCGAAGAAATTTGCTCCGTAACTGCATATTATATCTAGTGTCAAATTTTTTGATGGAGGTTCGTCCTTCCCCTCCCCCCACGCTTTTGGTCATCCTCCTCCACTCACTATAAGGTGCCCAGAAAAGCCAAATTTTAAGGATTTTTGGTCAAAAATTGTCTATTTTGGTACTCAAACTCAATGTTTGAGCACTTTTAAGCTTAGTTTATGGCAGTATATGTAGAAAACAGGCTATTTTTACTGCAGTTTTTCCAATAGACCACTTTGGATTCCCCCCACTTTTGGGGTTCCCACCACTAGGGGGCCTGTAGAGACCTTCACTCAGGCCCCACCCCAGTACAACTCGATTATATGCTACAAATTTGATGGCCGTGATATACATATAAATATATCAGGTCACCTTGAAAATTGTTGATGTTTGCCGGGTAGGTCTCATTGAGTTGCTTGAAATTTGACAAATCCATCTCCAATCGAAAAGGTCGCCAAACTCATCCTCAAAATACCAAGAGATAACTTTTTGTGTCTATCCATGACAGCACTGAATTTTGGCTGTTTACCACAACCCCGGAAAATTTATCTTCCGGTAAAATGCTCAAAAATATCATATAATATCGTATAAATCAAAAGGCATCTGAAGGAATTTGCGATGATAAGAAAACGTGCTAAATCACTTAAGACTAGATCAGATAAAATAGTTCAAAATGAGAGTGTTCTACAGAATATATAGGCATTGGCATGAGTTTTCGGGTACTCGGGCCCTGTTTCGGGTACTTGATATCAAGTTAAAACCGGATTAAACTGGATACAATAGAGCAAAAATGGCTTAGAAAATTTTTAACCACCGAACTACTTTTTCAGAATATATAAAATTTCACCAAATATACTACAACTGACAAGTAAAGTAAGATAAGGAATTATTTCTGGTATTTTTCAAAAATCTTAAAATTTTCTGTTTAAATTAACTTTGCTCCAACGAGTTTTTCTTTAATGGTGATTTCATAGTCCCAGTCGCCTCTAGACGCGCGTAGACGCACGTCGACGTGCGTAGACGCGCGTCGAAGCGCGTCAACGCGCTACACCACCATGTAATGGTGATTTCATAGTCCCTGTCGCCTCTAGGCGCGCGTCTACGCGCGTAGACGCGCGTTGGCGCGCGTTGACGCGCGTCAACGCGCTACACTGCCATGTCACATTTGGAGGCGTCGACGCGCGGCGGCGCGCGGTTACGCACGTAGACGCGCGGATACGCGCGGAGACGCCTCCAAACGTGACATCACGTCCTGGTGCTATGCTAGCACTGGACGCGTCGCCGCGCGTCGACGCGCGTAGACGTGCGTCGACGCGCGTCAACGCGCCCATTTGTAGCATGCCAGTTTACGCGCATCGACGCACGTCGACGCGCGTTGATGCGCGCAAAATGATACTGACGTTTGTAGACGCGCGTAGACGCGCGTCGACGCGCGTACACCTGCGTTCGCGACTATGAAGGCACCTTCACATTTGGAGGCGTCGGCGCGCGTTGACGCACGTCGACCCGCGGCGACCCCACCAAACGCGACATCCCGGTCTGGCGCTATGCGACCACTGGAAGCGTCGATGCGCGTCGACGCGCGCAGACGTGCGTCGACGCGCGTCAACGCGCCCATTTGTAGCATGCCAGTATACGCGCCTCGACGCACGTCGACGCGCGTTGATGCGCGCAAAATGATGTTGACGCTTGTAGACGCGCGCAGGCGCGCGTCGACGCGCGTACACTTGCGTTCGCGACTATGAAGGCACCTTAGTGTTACCAAGGTATTACTGTTGTTTTTAATTTTTGATTCGAATCGAATCAAAACACTTTTGATGTGACTTTTGATTTTTGATGCAACAAATCGAATCGAATCGGCACTCGGCAGCCACTACACTACACTACACTATGACTGCCAGTAACAAAAATTTAACATCACTGCTCGAGACAAGGTTTTTTCAAAATCGGACCTGTGTAAATCTTGTGTAAATTTAAATTTCACGGTGTATTTTTGTTTGAAGCTGTGTAAAATTTAAAAGTGTCGTTTTTCAATTGTAATATAAAATAAAATACAAATAAGATGATAATCAAAACGTAGACACCCAGAGTCAGACCAACCTTACCTGACTGACCGACTGACTGACTGACTGACTACCTGACCAACCAACCTGACTCTGGGTGTCTACGTTTTGATTATCATCTTATTTGAATTTCATTGTATCCTCTGGGATCCGTGGACTGGTAGCTGTTCTGACTGTATCTCTCTCTCAATAAAATAAAATACATTTAGACGTTATTTTCTTGCTACAGTGTTATTTTCGGATCATTCAAGCGAAAGTTATGCCAACTGCACTTGTGTAACATTTTGGAAGAAGCCACGCGGGGGTCTGGAGGGTAGAGTTGTTGGCCGGCCGAGGAAAACCCAGCCGGCAGGCCCGCTATGCCGACAATCCGGCCGGCTGGTCGGCCGGCCGCCGGCCAACACCCGGCCGGCCGGGTCAGAAGCAGCCGGCCGGCCGGTCTTCAGAAAAAGGACATTACATGATTTTATCTGTTATACATAACCAGGAGTAACTGTATGCATCAATTAATGTTAAATATTATGCAAAATACAGGAAAATAGGGCAAAACTGGTACCGGCCGGCCGGCCTGTACCGGCCGGCCGGCCTGTTTGACCCGGCAGGCCAGCCGGCCGGAAACGGCCGGCCGGGGTACAATCTCGGCCGGCCGGGTCCGGCCGGCCGGCCGAGTCAAAAAACCGGCCGGGCAACAACACTACTGGAGGGCGGAGCCCCCCAGAAGTTGAGAAAATTTTGTAAATTGCAATAGACTTCATAATGGAAATGTTTAAAAAGATTAATGCATTAAATGTCAAAACTAGGATTGGACAAATTCAAATTTCTGAAAAACACTTCGCCTACTGAAACGATTTATTTATTTTTCCAACTTTTTGGAATAATTTTTTCACAAACTTGCTGGTCACGTATTATGGTTCGATGCTTTAACTGCTACTGGGGACGGCTCCATATAGTACAGACACACCAATTATATATATATATATATATATATATATACACGATACATGTACGTACCCTGGAGGGTTTGCAGAGCCCCCCAGAAGTTGAGAAATTTTTTAAATTAACGGCAGAAACGGCATTGAACAGTTGTATTCCTTTAGCGTTCGTAGTGAATATTTCTTGGGTTGTATGGCAACTATTTTTAGGCTCTGACTGCTTTTATTATTATATATACAAGAGATATACAAGAAATCATATTGAATAATACTAGCTTCAGAAAACGAATAGTTAAATACGAATAAATACTAGCTATTTACGAATATTTGCACGCAGTACGAAAATAAATTATACGCAACTGTATAAGTAGAAGCATTAGGACTTAAGAGAATAAAACACCCATAACCATGTTGATGAAGAAATGCAGAAAACCATTCTAAACCATTGGAAACAGGCGGGGGTCTGGGGGTCTGGGGGCAGAAGCCCCCAGTTAAAAGCTAGAGATTTTTTAAAACTTAAAGACTTGAAAACTGTTTTTTCAGAGCACTTTTTGTAAAAATTTTCGAAAATTTGGCTGTATATTTTGTTGTGTAAATTAGTTTTTCACTGTGTAAATTTATTTTTTTGTGTAAATACACAGTATTTTACACAAAAAAACCCTGGCTCGAGATCTCGCAATAGCAAACTTTGCATCACAAGCTACTCTTACCTGCTGCGAAGTAATGCGTTAAGTACATCCGTCCGAATCTGGTGACTGACTTTTGTTTGAACGTATACCTAGGAAAATTCTATGCATCTCCTACGTTTTCACTGAAAAAAAAGGATTTGTGATAATTTTACTTCACATACAACACAATGTTACATACAAGACAAGAAAAACAACCTCATTGAACAAAAAGGCAGTAAAAGCAAACAACGACAGGTTTCAACAACTTTATTAAAACAACGTCCACGAAATACACAAACACAAGCAGGTGCCATACACTGTCAAAACTGTACAGTCAATAAAAAGTTCAGTGGAAAATAAAATAAGCAATACAATTACGAGTTAAAAATAATTATTCCAAAAACACCAGAGAAAGCATTTCATTAACGATAAAATAACCGTCATTACTACTGTGAATTAAAACCAAATGTCGCCTACCAGCAAGCAGTCTTTCCAGCAAGAGACGTGCATTGCTAATGCAATTTTTACGTCTACTAATGTTTTTAGGGCAATGGATTTGGACAATAAAAAAGATATATCTATGTACTAAAACTTTAAGCTTGAATTTAGCTTCAATACCACAACAAGAGAATACAAAATGTACAACAATACGGTAAACACAGGACATTTTATAATCGAAAATTCACTAGTGTATGCCACTTGTAGATCTTCGAAACACCAATTTAAAGTAGCGGGACAGACCAACTAGGATACCAGTAGTCAAGACTCTAAATAAAAAATTATATAAATATATTAACGTTATGAGTACAAATGCCACGCATTCTTAACTCAACTTACCCTACCAGCTAATTCAGTAGTCAGTGAGAGTAAACATTTAGTAGAAAATGACAATTTTAAATGAGCAGAATCAAATATAGCATACATTTTCAACCATGGCTTAGCACTCACTCGTCCTTTCTTCCAAACAGTTGGGCCTAGACAGTTTCCAGTGTAACGTTTTAAAATATTGGTACCTTTTATTTAACTTCTATAATTAGCTCACATAATTTGAGTTAGAAAAGAGAAACTTACCCTGCTTTTCAGTAGCCGAAGAAACTACCGGTGAGTCCGTGGAAGGTTTTTCCGACTTTTCGCTACTAAAAGTAATAGACAATGATGAAATTAATTTGCAAGCTACCTTGCAACTATTACCTACCTACCACACCACATACGAAACCGCAAGGTCTATATCAGAAATCTAGACCGGAGACGAAATACTTCCAACTGACATCAGTTTTAAACTCCGGTAACAGTTTGCCTTGATGAAAATTATAATTCTGCAATATTGCAACTCAGCGTATAAGCAAACATGCCAGTAAACAACTTTTGGGTCATCGGATGGAAGTTTTTATCCTTCAAAGTTGAGGACTGGGGAGGTCCTTTTTCAAATCTTTCTTTCTTTCTTTCCCTTCCTTGTCTTTTCGTTTTGTCTGGCTTTTTCCTACAGGGGGGGGTGCCCCCCCGACGTGGGCCCCCCCAGAATCGCCCCCCCCCCCCCCAGGATTCGGGCCATTCCCCCCATAACTCTAAAGTGCCAGGAAAAATAGGGTTTTGAGGGTAAATTTTGAAAAATTTTTCCGGCTTCGCCGGATTCTTAGCCATTTTTAAGCATTTTTTAGCTATTTTAAGCTTAAGTTAAAAATAGTTAAGTTTTTAGCTTATCAGCCAAAAATAGCTATTTTTACGCATTTTTTGAAAAATTTTTCTTCCCCCCCCCAGAAATCCGAGGCCCCTCCAGACCTGGGGGGGGCCCCCAGACTTCCCCCCCAGAAATTTTTGTCTAGGAAAAAGCCAGTTTGTTGAGGTTGGGCCGCGCAGGCACTAAGGTTAGTCCTCAGGGGTCGATTTCATTATTTGGTCACAAGCCAAAACTAATATTGGGTTACACCAAAGTTAAGTTGGTAGGCAGGCAGGCAAATACGTCGACATTTTGGAAGGCCGGCAAAATTTGTAGGCCGAGCGACATTCTGTAATTGGCTAACTTGTAACAAATAACGAAATCGACCCAAGTCGGTTTTCAGTATATTAAAATTTTTCTACATAGCCAAAAGCTAAAATTTAGGATTTTTCAAACATAGGATATTTGCACTTTGGCTTACAGGTTACATCAAGGAAACATCAAACAAAATAAATCAGCTTCAACAGAAAACAGGAAACGTTTCAATGTCATGCTAGGCAGGATTCAACTAACTTTGCAAATTAATTACCTCTTTTCATCAGTCTTCGCCGATGACTCTTCTTTCACCTTCTTGGCTGAAGCTCTGTCTACAAAAGTTATAACCCAAAAGTTACTCTTTTTTTAAAAATAAAAACCTTGAAACATAAAAACAACTAAATCAGCAGTTTCATATGCTTTAAGAATTTGGCTGACGTATCCAGCCGCAGATTATAAATGTATTTTATCTCAATATTCCAATCATTCTTCAAATTCAGGCTTTCTCGATCTGGTATTCGCGAAGGTAGATTTGTAAATAGCAGAATAGGTTCCAAAATAATCATCAGCACAGGCTTCCATTGTTCATTGTGGACAATATCAGGTGCATAACCACGGAAAGTGAGAGGGGGTAAACCCCTTCCGAAATCGGAGACATAAAAAATCAAAGCCACACAGCAGTGTGGGCAACCTGCAGGGATTTTAATGCTAAAACGACTCCGGAATATCCATCCATTCGTTCACAGTACAGTCTTCAATTGTGAACTGAGCCTTTTCCAGCTAACAAGGGC
>JASAND010006722.1:0-21395 GCA_030248195.1 Trissonchulus latispiculum
AATGATCTAGATTTATCAGCTCTTATCAGCTCAGTTTGAATGCGGTTTTGAGAAACCTGCCAGTCTCAAGCATACATGTGCTTGGGAAGGGTGGGGAGGCTGGAAATGGAAATTCTGCTGTTCCTCTCTGTCTGTCCGTGTTTGGCCGTGCTTTGCGGGACTTGATGTTTGGCCATAGTGTTGTAATCTCAGTAGGTAGGGTGCCCTGCTAATTTTCAGAAGCCCTGTGGTTCGACCTCCGACCTAGACACTTCTCTTTATCCATTCATTTCAGTAGTTTGATTTCAACCTAATGCTGATGACAGGTCAGAGTTGGCTGGCATTCAAGCCTGGTTCAACAACAGCTTCATAAAATTAAAAGGCATCAAAATTCAAATTCCTAATTCTGAGTTCAAAATTAGCACAGTGCTTACTCAGAAACTCTATGATATCCTTAAAGATGGGATCTTCATAGTCGAATCGTTTGCCGAAGACGATGTTGCAGGTGATATTTGAGACAGCATTTGTCAAAGGAATCAGCGGGTCAAAGGGCTGTCCCTTCAGATTATGGAAAACATCAAACAGGTGTTCCAATTCTGTATGAATTTTCCCCTCAATACTCAGCTTTCCGAGACCGAAATCTCGCAGCGAAGTCAGGGTGAATCGTCGCAACAGGCGCCATGTTGCCCCTTCTGTCCAGACGACGCCTGGAAAATTAAAATTTAAAATGAAAATTGTATAAATTTAAATTTAACAAATTTTAAATGAAAATTAGCATGACTGGTCAAATTTGCAATTATAAATTCAAAGTATTTAATTTCAAATTTGTGAAAATTAAAATAATATATTATTAGTCGTAATATTTTCGTGCATGGACCTTTTCCTTGTTTCCTACAAAACGTAAAAACCTATATATTGTTAGTCTGAAAAACAACGTTTATGAAACACCCCCACTATTTTAGTATTATAGATAGACATCAGTTTGTGAAGTTAAATTTTTAATTACTAAATTATTAATGGCAAGTTAACAAAATCCATATTTAATTCCAATTACCCTTAGTTCTATGAACGGCTGCAGGTGTGTAATTCGAGGGACGTCCGGCAAAAATTTCGCCCTTATCAATGAACGCTTCCTTGGCCGATTTGTAGTCATTCAAGTAGACGGTCAACTGTGAGCCCAGTCGAAAACTGATTATATTTCCATACTTTTTCTGAAGTTCTTTGGGTCGGGTTTGATAGTACTGGAAAAATGGCAGAATGCCAAGAATGGGCACCCCATAGGGGCCGGGGGGTAGTTGCCAACTATCCCAGAGTTGCTTACAAATGTAGTAGGTCAAAGCAACCACCACTAGCATGTACCACATTTTGATTGTTCAGCTATCTATGTGTACTAAAATAATATTCACAAATTTATGTAAGCGGCAGGCTTCTGTGTCAATGAAGAAACAGCTTTAAATTATAGCTTTAAACTCATTCCTAAATATTAATAGATTCTAATGTGAAACCTTGGAATTAGGGAAAACCAGTAAAGAAAAGTGTCCATTGCGGGGATCGAACCTACGACCAACAGTTCGCAAATTGGACACTCTACCACTAAGCTAACTCGGACTAAGGTAATTGTTTTATCTGCCACCAATTGGTACCAATATCGCTCCTTTCAAGTTCTAACTGAAATCTTGTTTCTAAATGGCAAGAGAATAAACTCAGAATTAAGACTCAAACTTTAATTTTTTAGCTCCAAATAGGATCTACAAACACCAACACGACTGGTTTAGAAGCTTAAAAGTTTATAGGATAAAATCGGATAACGCTAAAGACTGGAGTTCCTACTTGAAATAGAACATTGGGAGCAATCTTTTAGAAGAATACAGCTGAACACTACACCATTTTGGTTCGCTAAAAAGTTAAAGTAAACTTTTGAAGCTGGTTTTCCCAATGTTTGCTTCAAACTTTTAAAGGGCTCCATCTGTTTGATAAACTTATCATCTCCCTTTCATATTTGTCATTTAAAGTTTAAAGTATCTTCTCATGGTATTCACCTTTATCACAAGACTTTGCGTAATCACAAGTCACCAAACCAAGACGATCACAACTTGTGGAATCACGAGAAAATGTTACAGGCCTGACATTGTCACAAAATCTTCGGTTAGGTTAGGTACAACTTTAGGACAGGACAAATCATGTGGGGGAGGACGTTACATAGGAGATAAGAAAAACCGAAATAGTTGTGGTTTACCCGCTCTAAAATATCCTTTCTTTCTCGGCATTGCGTAACGGTGCTCCGACCAGAATATGGGAAACTGTTCCGGTATAGGGTGATGAACATTTCATGTTCCTTCTCGTTTTGTGGGGGATACCCAATAGCCAATCAGATTATGGAAAATGTTCATTTCGCCTGTAGGAAGTAACAAAGTTACATGAAAAGGTCCTGCTTCACCTAATGTCAGCAGAGCAGTCCCCCCATTTGGTAGATGAAATAATGTTAGTGTTACCTACTTCATGATTTTTCGATAAAGCACATCACCGACTACTATCTGGCATCAAAAACTCAAGAACGATGGACTGCAGCAAAAGCTTCCTCGAAAAACTGCTACACTAATCAACTAACCACTTTTATGCAACGGACCCTAGATCACATCGCGAAAGACTCTTCACTCAATTTTTTTGCATGTTTACCGATTTCCTGTTGCCATTACACACCTGAACGTCTATCAACTTTATATTTTAATTCAACGTTGCTACTCAGGGGCATTCAAACCAAGGAATTTCCGACTACTACCCTACCGCCTTACCAAATAAGCTAGACTTGGGCTTTTCTTCCGATTGACCCAATAATAAGTTCATATCCACATACTACAGTGACTATGAGTTGATGTAGACAGTCCTTACAAATACAAAGTCAGTACAGGTTTATATGAACATTGAACGATAAACAAGCCAACATAACCATATATAATACGAACATTACAAAATATGTGTGTGGGCGAATTTAAGAGACAGGGAGCGAAAAAGGTTGTTGCCCAAATTTTGCCCAAAAAATCGGGAAACGTTTTAAAAAACCGTTTTTAATGGGTGAGGGTGAGTGACTTACTGGTAGATGTGGTAAGGGTTAACCCCCACCCCACCCCAGTCGCGTGCAAACATTATTCATTGCATGATTCTAATGCGAAAGAAAACCGTAAAATCGTTGCATCCGCATTCCAATTTCAGAATTTCGACACAATCTCTCGTTTGTCAGAATCTTCGGCCAGGTCAGAATCCGAATTGGAATTCGAAGTATCCGAAGAAGCCGTCATAGTTCCGGTCGTTGCGGTATCGGCACCGATAATGAAGGCCCGCTGTTTGTGGCGGCGTTTATGGAGGGGGCAGGACGCTACAGTGCAGCACAGTACTAAGGTTACACCCACGCCGAAACAGACAGCACAAATACTGGCCAGAATACTGTAGAATACAATTCGTGGCATGCCCATGATGTCCAGACACTGATAGAAACCGTCAGGGCCCGTATCACAATCAAAACAGAGTTTAATACACTCTCCATAGGTCAGGTCTTCTGGGGTGGGTGGGACACACTCGTAGCATTCGTCCATTCGTTGGACGCAGTTGGGACAGCCACTGGTCACACAGATTGTTTCATTTCCGAATAGGCTGAAGGGACAGCCAAAAATTATGGATAAAACATCCAGTAGTAGGAAAAGTAACATTCTAATTCCCCTTAATGAAATCATTCAGCAATTCAATAGGACCGTTTTCGTGGACAAAGGAAAAGAACTTCTCCAGAAACTTTTGAAGAAAGGCCAAATCAAGACATCCATTTCAAATTGTCTTCCTCCCAATTCTAACTGGTGCATTTCCTGTGAATTTGGTACAAAGCCGGGTCCCAAGGGAAAAGTTAGTGCCAATCTTTAACCCTATAGTTTTGACAAAAATGTTGGAATAAAGCCTGGAAATATTTTGGAAAAGTGACTATTCATATTCACGATGGAATGAGAAAAGCGACTTCAGTGCAACGAACTATATATGCAGTATGCATGACAAATATCCATTCATTGAGATGTCATCCAAGAATTCTACACCTTTCAAACACTTTTCAAGTACAGCTTTAAGTTTTAAGGTGCTGGTATCGCTTTGTGTAAATTTCACACTACAAGCTTCAATTCTTCATGAAAATGGATGAAACTTTCCAACCTACATTATTTTCGTGCTCTTTAACATTCTGGGACCAGTCCCGGATTTTTAGGTGTAAAGATAAGAAAGTTTTGGTTTTTGCCCTCATTTTCTCAGTACATGGTCGCTACAACGGATTGGTTGTTATGCCTGGGAAGAGGGCACCAAAATGAACATTTTTGCCTTTACAACTTTTGAGCTACCTCTAGTGGTTAAGGCAGTATAAGCCAAAAGCGATTTGTGGGGTCAAAAAATGGCCATTTTTGAAGAAATCAGTTTTTTCAAAATTACTGCCAACATACATTAACACGGGGTCCTATTCTGGGGGGTCTACCCCAAACTCGGCGAGGGGTCTACCCCTAAAAAATTCCAACATTTGAAGGGGTCTGTACCGAAATTAGCAAAAATTGCGAATTTTTAACGTTCTTGACCAAAAATTAGTAAAAATGACAATTTTTAGCGGTTTTTAAGAAATTTTTTGAAAAAGTCACCAAAATTTACTAAACAATTACATATATATTTTTTTAAAAAATCGCTGAGGGGTCTATCCTTTTTTCCTTTCTGGACGAGAGGGTCTGCCCTTTTTCCTTTTCGCTGAGGGGGTCTATCCGTTTTTTGTCGGTCTGTCGGTCCCCCCCCCACGTTATCCTATGCTTGGGATCCACTGAAATGTTACATGAATTCCACTGGCACTTAGGCGGCACAGTTCTCTCCACAGGGCGGTGGCAGCTGGTGAAGTCTGGACTTGTGGCCCAGCATTTAGTTTCTGCAGGAGAGAGAGTGAATCGGTACAGATACGGACTTCCTTGTAGTGGAATCTAGTTAGGCGGTTTCTGACCAGGGGTGCGTTTCACAAAGCCCTCTTATCTTTAGGAGCTCCTAAATTTGCAAGTTAAGAGCAAAGTTAAGATTTAGCTGTTTCATGAAAGGCTCCTAGTTTAGGAGGGCTCTTAAAGTTAGCTCCTAAAATCGGAGCACGTTTTAGCACTCCTAAGCCCCTCCTAAGTTCAAAACAGCACTGTATGTTGTATGTTTTGCCATAAATGTGATGTAATTAATACGCATCTATAATTCAAGGAAACACATTTTAAATAAATGTGATGGATTATATCATGAGATTTCTCAAGTTTAAAAATGGTAAGTTTTCGTCACTAAACTTGCATATTTAAATAAAGATTTGTTGCCATAATAACGGAATTAATTTTTTAGTATATGACGCTTTAATTAATTTCAGTTAGTTATCATCAATTATCTTATGTTGAAATTAGCAAAAATGTGCGTTATGTATAAGTAAGAAAGATAAGAGCAAACATAAAAGGGCTCCTAAATTTGAATTCTTAGCTGAAAATTGCGTTAAGAGCGCTCTTAGCGTTAAAATTTAAGAGCAATCTTCAAGTAGTTTTGTGAAACAGTTTACGAGGTGCTCCTAAGTTGCTTGGAAAACCCTCTTAACTTTTGACTTAGGAGCAGCTTTAAGAGCGAAATTTAAGAGGGCTTTGTGAAACGCGGCCCAGATACAGACCTTCTTTGACCGCTAGCAGCTCTGACCGAAAGCTGGAGCAAAGGGACCCAGCTGGCACCATGGCAGTTTCCAGCAGAGAGCCGGAGGCATCAGTGACCAGTACTCCAAAACCACCTCTTCTCGTATAAGAGACTGCTCCGTCTGTCCAGATGATATAAACGGCAGATTGGAGCTGAGCTAGGGTAGTTTCAGTTAGCCGGAATGAGTGGAGCTTGTTACGTCCTTCTTCCTTGGCAGGTCTTCTCCGCCCACAAGCTCCGTGTTAACCGTAACTAGCTCTGGGGTCTCCCACGGTGGAATAGAAGATAGACATAGCGGTTCCCGTGGAAGATTGGCCAGTCCTGCTTCAGCAATCAGTTTAGAGCTATCTTTTCTCTATGAATTTTGACAGGGTAGTCTCTGCCTTGTAGTCTGAAGACTAATGAGTTTTCTTGGATTGTTGTCTGGCAGCCGCACGGATTTTTCATATCCTAATGCCAC
The DNA here is from genome assembly GCA_030248195.1 of Trissonchulus latispiculum. NCBI lineage: Eukaryota > Metazoa > Nematoda > Enoplea > Enoplida > Ironidae > Trissonchulus > Trissonchulus latispiculum. Next base: position 6,149 of record JASAND010006722.1, read on the forward strand.
TAACTCCTTTGCTCTCAGTGATATTGGTGGTAAGTTGGCTTCAGTTCTGGAATATCCTGCTGGTTTGTCGGCCAGGCCACCAGTGATTTTCCTAGCGGCCTGATTCTGAATTGATTCCAGTTTTTCAGCGGTAGATTTTGAGACGGACTGGCACCAGGCGGCTATAGCGTATTCCATCAGTGATCGTATGTATAAGATGAAAATGAGCCTAAGGTCTTCATCGGTTGGTCCCCATTTCCGCCCGGATAGGGCACTCAGGATAGCCAGCCTTGGCTGACAGTGTTTCTTCAGATTCAAGCAGGGTTTCCAGTCAAAAGTGACCCCTAGAAATTTGGGGTTTCGGTCATATGACACCTGATTTCCGTTCAGGAAAAGTCTGGGCTGGTAGGTAGACAGCTTGTTTTGGGTGGTAAATATGCAAGCCTGGCACTTGTCCACATTAATATTCAGTCTCCATTTGGTCGTCCACTCCTCAATTCTGTTCAGGGCGCTCTGTGATTTGAATATCAGAATGTGATACCAACAGAGCCAGGTCATCTGCGTATATGCTGCCGTCCACTCCTTCTGGAAGATGATCCAGGATACCATTTATGAATATGATGAACAGCATGCTTCAGCATTTGTCTTCGGCTTCTATCACGGACCTTAACTTAGACAGAACAGCAACCATTGCAGATACCATGTGCGATCAGACTGGTGCTACGTCAGTGGTAAACAATTTGTCATACTCTTTAAAATCCTCTCCACCAGAATCCTCCCAGGACAATCGTCACCCCAAGGCCTATGATCAAAGTAACATTGTAGCTCTTTGCGAAAGAATTGACAAATTAACTGTAATCGTAAATGCGCTTTTATCAGTCGCTCACGGCAACGAAGCAAAGACGGTCGAGCGTTTTCTCGGAGCCATGATCATGCCCGATCGGCTTCATGCCGCAAATTCAGACATGATGGACCCTAATGTTATTACCATTTTCGATTCGAGTCTTTGTCAACGAAATGCAGTGAAAATGGAAAGCAAGATGCTTTGCAATTCCCGGGCGCATTTATCCTTCATCATGTTCAGTATCAAATAAGCTTGCTTGACTGGCTTGCTATCTACACCAGAGGAAACATTCAAAGCTTTGAATTTAGATATCTTCTGCAATCCTTTATGAGATCATTTAAAATTAGGGACGCGAGCTTTTATGGAAATTTGGGTAAAAGAGTAAAAGATTGCAAGATTCGTGCTGCGTGTGTAATTTTGAAGTCAAGAGTAAAATTCAAACAGGAAGTATTTCGAAGACAGCAAAACTTCATACAAGGAAAGAACAGAAAATGGCCGCGTACAATTACAGTTTTAAATTAATATCAACATACCCCAACCCCCCATTACCAAATACCAACCTGTAATCTTGGGCATTAAGCAGATCCTAGGCTTCTGCAATTTGGAGATCAATTTGGATTCTTCAATAAAAAGTGACCACAAAATTTCCAAAATTTCCCTCTTTCGAAAGCGGGCGTCCTCGCCGCGGTCCACAGAATTAGTCGGATACAATTAAGATTAGCCAATGTAGCTTACGTACTAGTATGATAAAACGCGTGTGAGAAATTTTGGCAAAACCATTAAACAACACTAGAGAACCTCCCTAGAGACACAGGCTAGGCGCCACAACAACACACGGGTCCACTACCGGTCACCTGTCTAGATTAAGCAAAAGTACACACAAGACACAAAATATATACAGGACAGACTGATTGGTTGGATATAATTTGTTAATAAACCGTGTTAATACACCCGCCCTGAATAGGGGTTCACTCGTGAAGTCGATTAGTTTGCAATCAACAGCAAACAGCGAGAGGGGTCGACACTCGCTCTATTCGTTCACTGCCGAAACAAAAATAGAGTGCCTTGACACGCAGATTAAGGACACAACTTAAGTCTTCTCTTCTGTGGAAGTTGTAGTCAGATCTCCAATTGGGATCTGAGAAGACTTACGATTTCGAAGAAGATCCAACCGGATCTGTATGTTGCTGGTCCACAATCTCGCTTTAAACACCACACTTTGTTTATTATAATTAATACAATTACTGGCAAGCTGAATATTGATTACAATAGCGAGTATATATATATAACAATGATACTGGTAATAATACAAGTTGATTGACAATTATTGATTTCATCCAATATACGAGAGTTGCCAGACTCTTCGGCTGGATTAGTTATTTCAGTTTACCCTACCAGTATCAGTTGATCAGATTATGACTAAATCCTTCTTCAGGCTACTTATATCTTCTGAATTCTAATATTACTCGGCTTAACTCAATTACAGAAGGATGCCCTATATGCTTATGTGAGTGCTATGCTCGTGTACTCTCTTTATCTGTCCTTTACAGTACCAAAAAACCACAGTCACTATTAATTAATAATATTAATTAATTAACTGATGTTAATACAAGATCGGGAAGGCCCAGAAGTTGGGTAAGTTGCATTAACGTAGTCCCGAAGAACGCCACAACCCACTACTAAGATGGCTATCGGAAAGGTTCCAGCAGATCAACTCCTTTTTAAGAGGATCAGACAGTTACAAGGTACGGTTAGACTTATTTATTAACCTCATTCCGAATAAAATCTCGGAAAAGGAAAATAAGAAGTTGGTACGTAACCTACTTGTTCCTTTCATTTGTTTTGAGTGAACTGGTTAGGGTACTTGTAGAGTTATTACTCTCGTCCCTTTCCATACCACTCTAGCGCGGCTGCGCTCCATTTTTAATATTCTCATGAATTAATTTCGCCGTCTTAACAATTTCTTCTCAATGGAGTATAGTTAACGATTTTGTACGTACCTAAAACATTTTAAGACACAAATTTTAGTTAACTGCTTTTCCTTTTCAATAGATAAATTTATGCATTGCATATATTTTTTACCTAAAAATGTCTGCAGCTGATATACTCTCATAAATTTATATAATAGATATATACAGATTTTTCCTAAAATTTGTATACTAATGATTTAATACAAGTCTTGTGATAGGTATATATACTACCTCTGCTATTTACGACTGCTTAGTCGTACTTAAGGAATTTACGACTTTCAGTCGTACGTTGTGCCTTTTGCTCTGTGCCTTTTACGACCTAGGTCGTACTAAGAACCTCTACGACTGTAAGTGGTAGGTACTAATACTTAATGTGTGCTGGTTTAAATATTTTGGTGTTAGATTGGAAAACGGTTTAATTAATTGCATATTCCTCAATCACACGGAAACAGTCCTGTACAGAGGTCTATCGTCACAACTTTACTTAACTTGGATTTTTTAGATTATGCGGAAGTGAACAGATTAAAAATCAGCAAATAATTGAATTGGAATTAGATTAGATTTGTACACCTGTATTTTCTTGTGTTTTCTTGTATTAGATCACTCTAATCACACTTCCTGAGGCGACTGGCGGCGAAACGATCTATCAAATATTTTCGTCTAATGTTCCAAAAAATTCAAAAAACTTCGTTCAACACTTCTCCACTGATGAGCCGCAAGTGTTTGAACCAAGTCTAGTAGAGGTCGCATGCACTACTAATTAGATAGTATGTTTTTCACGTTTACAAATGAAAAGCTCATTAATTAGCAGGAGAGTATGTATGTATTTCGTTAATATTTGGGTCGGACTGCTATCTTGAGTTAACTTCATTCCGAATAAAATCTCGGAAAAGGAAAATAAGAAGTTGGTACGTAACCTACTTGTTCCTTTCATAGAGCTTATAATAAGGACATTCACACGAGCTTACGAAACTAGCAAAATTAGCAAAAAATAGGAAAATGTTCTGACATAACGACTAAATATAGACCAACAAGTTGGCCCCAAAAGGGGCAATATTCCTTTTGTCGACCTTTATGAATGAAATTGCTAAAAATTGTTTTGAATAAGCCTTTCTAATTGCTTTATCATAGACTTACTGTACCTATTCATAATTGCTTCAATTTTGTGTATAATCAGTAACCACAAACATCTAACGAGACTATGTCCTCAGTTTGTTAACTCTGCCAGCATTCGCTTGCAGCCATTGAACCGCACAGGTTACCTACTTAACCATTAATTGCAGACGTTAAATTAATTTCCATTTTGATGTAAACTTGATGCATATATAGCAAACATAAGGTTCATTCTTTAATGAATTATTGCATCGGTGCAACTCATCCATTTATAGTCCAACTCAAATTCAAACTCTTTATGGTAAGATAAAAATAATTCCAACTGATAAATTCTTATTTCACTGGCACTATTTAAGAAATTCTTTTCTTTATTCCAGTTGAGTTTAACATTGTTTCCCTAATGCGGCTAAGTGAGCTCCCAAGCTACATTGCTGCACCCAAAAATAAGCAACCGTTAAGATTGCTGGCAGTTGTCAACTGCGAGATAACGGCAAATTTCGTAGCTTAAATATCTGCTAACCTAATTTGCATAAATCACCTTTCGCAAAAAAGTGTCCTATACTAGCCCTGTGTTGAAGATAGGGCGTCGATGTGATGAAATACAGAAAGTACACGCTAAACATAGCCAAAACTCATTTTATACATTCCTGCTCCAGCAGGAATAATAAAAATATTTGAACATCGAGTTTTCAAAACTGCGGATTCAGACAAAATTTCTTTTGCGCTATCAGAGGATATGTGCCGAGGGACGTTTTTTGGGTTTCGCTTAACGTCACTTAACGGTTGATAAAATTCGCAAAATGCACGGAGACTCAAAATTTTTAAACTTAGCACTAAATTTTCTCGAAACTGGGAACGTTTTAGCCAAAACCAAGAAACGTCCCTCCGAAAACTGGGGGAGACTAACCAACCGCCCCCCCTGCCCCCTGCCAATCCTTGCCCAGTTACACCTACCGCCCAGCATAAACGACCTTCCTCTCCCCTCATGTTTTCACCGGAAATTTTGGTTGGGGCTGGGGGAGGGTGAACTTTGAAAATTTTCGGTCAACCTCCGAAATGCGAAGGGGAGTACCCCCTCCCCCAACCCCCCCCCCCCCCAGTGGCGGCGCCAGGGGGGGGTCCCGGGGGCCCCGAGGCCCTCCTTTGCGGTGTCAGGCCCCCCTTGAAAAAATTTTCAGCCGTTTATATGCATAATTGGAGTGTTTCTAAGAAATTTTTTTAAAAATCGACAAATTGTTGCACAAAAATCGAAAAATTTTTGCTAAAATTTGAGAAAATTTAAAATGAAGATAATATTTGCTAAAATTGGACAAAATCGCCGGACTGTTGGGTCTCCCCCCCCCCTTCAAAAAGTCCTGGCGCCGCTACTGGCGGGGGCATAGGTGTAACGGGGATTTGGGTTGGGGGGCCCCTTTTTAGACCCCCCCCCCTTACGACCCCATAGGTGTGTAGCGGGGCTAATAAGTTTCTCTTGCGTACTAACACCGTTACCAGACGTAGCGGACGCGGAGACCGTGGCACAGATGGGTAACTGACCGACTACAGGAGACGGTCGGGACAGCCTCGCCAGATAAATACGCAGTAAATGGTCCTACCCTAAGGGCTAGATGACTCGTCCTCTCACTCACTCAAAATAGGACTACCTACCTAGCAGGAGCTCAGTGATACTAAACCCTAACAAAATACAGTTTAATAAGGATAGAAACAACAAGTTATTATTATAACAAGAATAATATAAAATATGGGTCGAACCCTCACACAAACAACACTTAAACAAATAAGTAACTTACAGTTACTGACGGGAGTCAGCCAACGCACCAGTAGCTCCGGGGGAGAGCTACAAGGGGAGAAATAAATGGGGAGCAATATACAGAAATTGGGGAGAGAGAATAGCGTAGTAAAGGCAAGTGTTCACGTCGACAGAAATATACAGACTGACTAGCTGTAAACAGGAAGCAGTCTAGACAGGCATGATCATCACGTGACATACCGAGAGAGACACACAGCAGAAATAGATAGGGTGACTGTGTGTCAGCCCCATCCGTTACACCTCCCCAGGGCTCGCCATCCGAACTCCCGAGAGGATTAGGTGACGACACCCTTCAGGAAACTGGTGAGTTGAGCTCTCAAAACAAGTACAAACAGTACAGAGCAATGATGCTACAATACCAGTACGTAACAAACTACTGTCAACTGCGAATGACAAACTGCAAAACTAAATTAACTAGTCAAATTTCTACGTATACGTATATATGAAAAAAAGCAAGTGATTAAATACGGCATATTACGGTGGTTAAACATATACTAGCTAGGCTAGCAACAGTCAAATTAAAGCACAAACATGTAAAAATTATGCATACGTATCCGGTCAAAAATACACATATCACAATTAAACCGTATTAGCATTGGAATTGTTAAGTAGCTTAATATGAAAATACGTATGACTTTCCAAAAGTAATTCATGGGAAAGAGGAGTTACCCTCCTTTGGAATGTATTAATGAAGGTGTGTGTTAATGAAGGTTAACAAAAGAAAATAAGATGAACTTTAAAATAAAATAATTAATTAAATGAAGTTTAACCAAGCCGAGCTAGGGTTGATCAGGCCTTCGCTCAACAAGGCAAACAGCCTATGATAATAATAATTGTAATAATAAAGTAACCATAGAAAATACACACCGTTAGGGTGATGGCCTATGGGGAGTAAAAGCCCACCCCCAAATGGATAAAAAATTTGTATATTCATATGACGATGACGTCACTGAGTTTTGACTGAGATGACGTCGACAATAATGGCAGTAACCTGGCAGTTATGATGACCAGACAATATGGATTGAATCCTCAAAATAAAGCACTTAAACATATTATGAGCAAAATAATGGCATTAAAAATACTAGGAAAAATGAATAACATACGACAGAGTTATGAAAAACACAGGTTCGTAAATTACTACGAAAAATTCTATGTTCGCAAAAGTAACATGAAAATTACAGGTTCGCATACAAATACCAACTAATACTGAAAAAATACGTACGTAGAACAGGAAATTATAGTATTTAAATTACTCAAAAAATGAAACAAGTAACAATGAAAAATACGAAACAACTAACAAACTTGTCACATTAGTGAGGTAAAATACAAAACAATACATGGCATGGAATGCAGAAATTTAAGAGTCACTGTCATAACAAAATTGATTAAACGATGATCTAATATAGCGATCAGGATCCAATGGACCAAGTGAAGAAAGTCAAAGCCAGGTTCTGGCATCGGCTGAGCCGTCACATGATGGGCGACATGGATCAAACCTAAACGGATGCCAGAAGAGAAAATGTCACAATCAGGAAAGTCATCTTTCCGTGAAGAAATAGTCATAAATGATGGAATAGAAGCAGTATTGACGATGGTTCCGATGACGAACCGGGGATTGCTGTTGTTCCCGGCTCAATGAATCTGGTTCCTGCCATCATCTACTTTTTCGCTGTTCGCTGTTCGCTGTTCTACAAGGCGATCCGACCACGGAAACGCTGGTGGCCGACGACCTATGGCATGGTCGCGGTCTTGACGGACGATAGTGTTCAGTTGACCAATGACAGTCTCTTGATTAACAATGTCATGATGGCCGATGATCATGATCAAATTCATGTCGACGAGCTGATGGTGATCGATCAGACAATAGTAGCTTATCATGATGGCTCGCATATTTATAATGACCAAGAACGTCGCCAGATTTTTTTGGCGGTCAGAAAATGCCCGTGATGCTTGACGGGGATCGTCATAACAAGATATTGAACGTCTTCACTGATGGTCAGACGCCTGCTCATGATCATGACGATGCTCATGATGACAGTTGGGTTTCACACTGGCTAGAGACGAACGAACTGCGCGAAGATCGTGATATTCATGACGACGTTCAGTCGAGCGATGACGCCCTCCTGAATGATGGTGATGATTGACACTGATGACGGGGCGGGCCCCCAAAAATTTTGGGGGGGGGGTTGGAAAAATGGCTAGGGGGGTTACCCCAGTGGCGGATCCAGGATTTTGAAAAGGGGGGCCGGCTGAAAAATGTTTCCGGAGGGGGTTAAAAGTATACTTTTTCCAGGAACAAAAAATAGCCATGGGGTGAAAAAACCCACCCCCTTTTTTGGGGAGGGGGAACCCACCCGCCTCCTGAGTCATGGGTTGGAGCTACATACAATGGAGCTGAGCTGCTTGGAGCTGTATGAGCTCCAAAACATAGCAGCAGAAAGCGCGACTCTTTCTAACCTACGTACGTATGTATGGAAAGATCAAGTCATTTGGTTCACTCCAGCTCATTTTTTGACATTTTGAAAATGAACCTACTTTTTGATCCAACCATCCGAAAATTTGACAAAAGTTTGGATCGATGTATATAACTTTTGACTGGGTTGGGCTAGAAAAGTTTTGCAAATATGTGCAATGATGGCAACTCTTCCTTTTTGCACACAGCAAAAATTAGATCGATCCGATGCACCGTTAGCCTGGCACATTGCCTAACGTGTCGGGGAAAAACCCACTTTGGGGGAAAAAAGCCCTCCCAAATTTTTTTAAAAATTTTTACCAACTCAACAGGGAAACAATTCGTGGCTATAGTACAGTATTGTCGTCGAGGACGCTGCGTTACCCTATGCTGTCAGATTTGGGCAATTTTGAATACCTGATTAGCTAGAGGCAAAAAACCCTAGTTCATTCAAAACCCAAAAGTGCAAATTCGCTACTGGAGGACCCAGCAGAGGTCTAATTGGGACTTCTAATAGCCAATTGTGCGTGAAAAACCATTCTCTACACGTTAGAATAAGTTTTATAAAATTGCATCGTTTTTGGCAGTTTTCAAAAATTGCCCTATGCTTATGTGTCCTTTATGAAACCTGTCCATTTGATGCTTCATTTTCAATGGCACATGAGATCTCAAAAAAGCTACTTAGGTCGGGTTTTTTATTCATATTAACTAAAAAGAGTTGAATTTTACACAGGAAGTGTCAGAATCGCGCTACGAAAATTTTTAAGATTTACGAGGGGTGTGTTTAGCTAGCCCTTATAACATAAAAGTTCCAGCCAAAGTCTGAAAAACTGGGTTTCCCCCCCATGGCTATATGTTATGAGAGCATAAAATTTGTAAATGCCGTATAAGCCAGTAGTCACAAAATAAACTGATGGCGTTGTGTGCGATATATACTTGCAAAACAGAATAGAAGACACGTTAAGAGAAAGAGACAGAAGTTCTGCCACTGAACTAGGTAAAATCTAGTGATGGGCACTGGATATCCGGATATCCGGATGATTTTTATATCCGGATAATATCCAATTTGAGAAAAATATCCGGTTATCCGGATTGAATTTTCAGACGAAGTAATGAAAAATTAGCAAATTTTTGACAAAAATTTCAAAATTTTTAAAATATTTTTAAAAAATTTCTCTGAAAATATTTTTGAAACCAAGGTTGTGGCTTGATTGCATAATAGAAATTCACAGCATACCGAAAAACTGACAGAAAAATTGAAAATTTAACAGCAAAATCGAAAAAGTTTCTTATGAACTTAAGTTTGGAATAGACGGATAACCGGATATCCGATAACGCAAAATAGGCGGATATCCGGATATGAAAAAATATCCGTTGCCCGTCGCTAGTAAAAGCAGCACAGAAGTTAAATCTAAGTCCACCGCAGGCGAAATTTTTTAAAAATTTGTGAAATTTATTAAAATTCTGCTTAATTTTGCTCAAAATATGCATATATAAACAGCTGAAAAAATTTTGTAAGGGCGGCCCGGTATGTCAAGGGAGGGGACCCAAGTCGCAAAGAGGGGGCCGGCATAGATGTGTTAGGGGGGGGACCCATAGGTGTAAGGTGGGGGGGGGTTGGGGGGGGTAGCCCCCCCCCAAGCCTTTTTTCAACCCTCCCCCAAAACTTTTTGGGGGGGGACGTCCCCCCCAACTGGGGGGGGGGGGGGGGGGGGTAGTCGCGCCGAAGGCGCGAAAAATGGCCAAAAATTGGGTATTTTTTGGGTAAATTTTGAAAAAATTTTCAAAAATGTCCAAATTTTTGGCTTAAACTGTTTCTTATTATGAGAAATACACGTTTTTAACTGTATTATGGATCTTATGACTCAATATTGTCCTTATTTTGGACTTGGAAACACGTTGGCAATCAAGTTTTGGAGTTTAAAACCACTGTCTAATGTTAAAATTACTTTATGGTTAGATGTTTTTTATCATTAGAAACTTCTGAAAATGCGATTTTTGGCATAAAAAATGAAAAATTTTTTTGGGGGAGGGTTGGGGGGGGTCCTGGGCGGGGGGGGGTGGGGGGGGGCGCCCGAGGGGGCACCCCCCAGAAAATGTTGGGGGGGGAGCCTCCCCCACCCCAAATCTCCGTTACACCTATGGGGGGACCCCCCCCACCAAAATGACAAATTTTGGCGACCTCCCCCCCCCCCCAGATTTTTGGCCAAAAAGTGGCCAAAAACGGCATACAATCGAAAATTTAGGGGGTGTCCCCCCACCCTCCGTCGGCATAGGTGTGTTGGGGGGGGACCCCTCCCCCCAAATGGAGGGGTCGCCGACCCCCCACCTAAAAATTTTTTGCTACCCCTCCCCCAAATCGGCCTTCGGCCGATCCCCCCCCCCCCTAAAAATTGTCAAACCCCTACCTAGATTTTTGAAAATTTTTAATCGAAAATTCGAAATTTTTCGAAAAATTGATGAAGATAAGCGAAAAATTTCTGAAGTTTGCTTAAATTACGCTAAAAATCGCTAAAAATTGCTTCAAATTGAGAAAATTTTTCAGTTTTTGGACGAAAAACTGATTTTTCGCCGACCCCCCCCTCGAAAATTTTTCTTACCCCTCCCCCCAAATTGACTTTTGGCGACCCCCCCTCCCCCTTTTTTCGCCAAACCCCCCTCCCTACTTTTTTCAAACCCCCTCCCGCCTCCCCCACTATTTTCGCCAGCCACAACAATGTCCGTCGGACCCCCCCCCCAGATTTTGTTCCCAGCCACACCTATGGGGGCCGGGCCCACGGGCCCTTCCCCTGAATCCTCGATCCGCGAAATTCGATTGGGTTCCCCCCCCCAAATTGGGACCTCAGAAAATCCAAAAAAGGCCTAAAAATGCAAAATTTGCTGTATTTTAACGCTTTTTCCGTGAAAACAATGCTTGTTTAGACAGTTGTAGACTGTAGGTTTGACAGTTGTTTTAGAGCTATTTTAAGTCAAAATTTGAGAAAAATTTTCAAAAAATTATTGGGCAAAATTTAGCAAAATGTTTTGGCTCCAAAAAGTGCCGGGGGGAGTTGGTTGGGGTAGCCGAAAGTTGGGGGAGGGGATGTCGAAAATTTTTTGGGGGGGCAAAGGGGGTCGAAAATTTTGGGGGGAGTACCCTCATAGGTGTAAGGTGGGGGGGGTTGGGGGGGGGTAGCCCCCCCAAGCCTTTTTTCAACCCTCACCCAAAACTTTTTGGGGGGGGCGGTCCCCCCCAACTGGGGGGGGGGGGGGGGGGGGCGGGGGGTAGTCGCGCCGAAGGCGCGAAAAATGGCCTAAAATTGGGTATTTTTAGGGTAAATTTTGAAAAAATTTTCAAAAATGTCCAAATTTTTGGCTTAAACTGTTTATTATTATGAGAAATACACGTTTTTAACTGTATTATGGATCTTATGACTCAATATTGTCCTTATTTTGGACTTGGAAACATGTTGGCAATCAAGTTTTTGAGTTTAAAACCACTGTCTAATGTTAAAATTACTTTATGGTTAGATGTTTTTTATCATTAGAAACGGCTGAAAATGCGATTTTTGGCATAAAAAATGAAAAATTTTTTTGGGGGAGGGTTGGGGGGGGTCCTGGGGGGGGTCGCCAGAGGGCCCCCCCAGAAAATGTTGGGGGGGGAGCCTCCCCCACCCCAAATCTCCGTTACACCTACCCCCCACACACCCCCGCAGAGGTGTGTTCGGGGGGGGGGGTGGGGGGGACCCCTCCCCCCAAATGGAGGGGTCGCCGACCCCCCTCCCTCAAAATTCTTTCCTACCCCTCCCCCCAAATCGATTTTTTCAGACCCCTCCCCCCTAAAAATTTACTAACCCCTACCTAAATTTTTGAAAATTTTTAGCCGAAAATTCGAAATTTTGCCAAAAATTCCAAAAATTAGCGAAAAATTGCTAGAATTCGCTTAATTAAGCTAAAAATCGTTAAAAATAGTTGTAAATTGAGAAAATTTTTCAATTTTTTAACGAAAAACCAATTTTTCGCCGACCCCCCCCCCCTCGAAAATGTTTTTTACCCCTCCCCCCAAATCGACTTTTCGCGACCCCCCCACCCCCTTTTTTCGCCAAACCCCCCTCCTTACTTTTTTCAGAACCCCCACCCCCACTTTTTTCGCCAGCCACACCTATGGAAACCAGGGTATTTCTTGGGGATTTTTCCCGGGGGGGCTTCCCGGCCCCCCCACCCTGGCCCGGGGGGGCATAGTTTCACAGGAAATTTAGGTCGGGGGAGGGGCAAGCTATGGAAATTTGGTGGTCGACCAGCGAAATGTATATAATGGGGGGTATTACCTCCCCCGAAACTCCCCCCCCAAAATTGGGACCTCAGAAAATCCAAAAAATGGCCTAAAAATTCAAAATTTTCTGTATGTTAACGCTTTATCCGTGTTTATACGCGGTTTTAAAGCGATTTTAAGTCACAATTTGAGAAGAATGTTTTAAAAAATGGCCATTTTTGTACAGAATTTAGCTAACTGTTTTGCTCCAAAAAGGGTCGGGGGGGGGTGGGGTGGGGGTAGCCAAAAGGTGGGGGAGGGGCAGGGGATGTCGAAAATTCTTGGGGGGGCAAGGGGGGTCGAAAAGTGGGGGGGGGGAGATTTTTGGCGGATTTTGCATGGTGAAACACAAAAAATTCTCAAAAATGCCAGCATTTAAGCTAAACACAGCCATTTTTACGAAAAAAACTCGCCGGCGAAGCCGAAAGTTTTTGCAAATTTGACCATTTTTTGAAAAATGTATAGCCCTCATTAAGGGGGAAGCCCAAATTCCCTGGGGGAAGGCATTTTCGGGGGGGGGGCGCCCCTCAAAACCATAGGGTGCCCAAATGCCTATTGTGGTTCCAAGTTTTGCCTTCAAAAATTCGCTCAGAATGCCAAATTTCAAAAATCTGCCTATTTTTGCGGTAATAATCAACTTTTACATTGAATATTTTAAGCACTATTTTAAGCATATTTTTAGAAAAAATTTCGCGCCCCCCCAAATTCCTTGCCCTTCTGACTTTTGGGTCCCCCAAGAAGCTCCCCATAAAAATCCCTTGAGTAAGACCAGGGCCCACCAGAAATTTCGAGAGGGCCTTCTCCCCGACTATGGGTAGGGTATGGGTCTAGGCGGTAAGTTGGCAAAAATTGCGTATTTTTGTGGTAAATTTTGCAAAAATTTTCAAAAAGTCCAAAGTTCTGTCATAAAGCACTTATTGTTGCGGGAAATAGTTTTCAAGTTTTAAAATTGTTTTCTAATTGTATGTTTTTGGCGGCGTTTAGGCATTTGAAAATGAGTTTTTTGGCAATGAAATTAAAATTTTGGCAATAATTACTTGGGGGTGTGGGGGCTGTGAGCGTGAGCCCAGGGTTTCGTTGGGGCCTGGCTTATTTTTCCTGGGGGGGGCGCCCCCCACTCGGCAACCTCCCCCCCATAAAAGCCCCCCCATAAATTTTGACCTCCCCCCCATAACCCAAAAAATTGCAAGATTTCACCATTTTTACCCTAAATTTTCAAAAATTTTTCCGGCTTCGCCGGAATTTTAATTTGAAATTTTCGCTATTTTAGTGAATAAAAACACCCAAAATTAGTCATTGTTTAGCGATTTCTTGCAATTTAGAACACAAAAATGTAAAAATGTTTCCGAAAACATGCCCCCCCCACTTTTGGTGAGCCTCCCCCCGATCCATGGGGGGGGTGGCAACTTTTGAGCCCTATATCACGTCTCCCCATAAATTTTGGCCTAATAAATAAGCCATTGGCGGGTAACCTCCTTCCCCCCAAATGTTTGACATACCCTCCCCCAACTTTCGGCTACCTCCCCCAGCAATTTTTGGACCGAAAAATGTTCATTCTTTGCAATTTTTTGTGAAATGTTGATTTTAAATCGCTTGAAAACGGTGCAAAACGCTTAAAACTTTTAAAACATTCCTTTATTTTGAAGAAAGATGCCTAAATTACAGAACTTTTTGCTTTTTTTGGCCTTTTTTTTAAATTATTGAGGTCCTAATTCTGGGTGGGGGGTTGGGGGCTTATTCTCGTGGGGGGCCCCCCATAAACACCCTTCCCCCCCCCCAAATCGTCCCCCCCCCAAAAAAAGTGGGTGCCCCTTTTGGTACCAACTTTTGCCCTGAAAACACTGCTCAGAAGGCCAAATTTTCAAAAATTTTCCGGAGCTTTTTAGTCGATTTTTTGCCTATTTAGCCGCTATTTTTGCACTAAAAAAGAACTTTTTTGGGGATTACTATAAAAACCCGCTATTTTTAGCATGTTTTTAGAAAAATTTTCAATTTCCGCCCCCCCCCCAAGAATGACTCCTCTGGCAAATTTTTACTGAGGGGGGGGGGGGGTGGGGGCCCCCACCGGCAACCTCCCCCATTCCAGGTTCCCCCCCATAAAAGCCCCCATAAATTTTGACCTCCCCCATAACCCAAAAATTGCCAGATTTCACCATTTTTACCCTAACTTCAAAAATTTTTCCGGCGTCGCCGGAATTTTAACGAAATTTCGCTATTTTATGCAAAACACCTAAAATTAGTTATTTTTTGGCGATTTTTGGCAATTTTTACACAAAAAAACGTAAAAATTTGCAAAATTTTTCCAAAAAAATATGCCCCCCCCATCGATGGGGGGGGGGGGGGGGCAACTTGCTTCCCCCCCAATAAATTTTGGCCTAAAAATAAGCCAGACTCGCCCCCTCGAGGGCCCCCCCCCCCAAAGAGCCCCCCAAGAAAAATTCCCAGAATGGGCTTCAGCCCCCATCACATTTCTTGGGTCGACCACCAACCTTCCAAGATTTACCCCTCCCCCCAGACCCAAAGTTCCAGGGAAACTACGTGTATATAGTTATTTGTGAGTCCCTCCTCGAGATGGCCAACAAACACCTTGGCTGCCCTGCCCCAATGATAAAATGGGTATATATATTGTACATATATATATCTGGCATTTTTTAGTGGGGGGCCCCCACTTTTCGTAAGCCCCCCACTTTTGGCAGCCCCCCCCCCACTTTTCGGCAATCCCCCCCACTTTTTTGGGGGTCGCCCAAAAGTGTCGAAAAATTAGGTTTTTGAGGTCACATTTTCAAAA
>JASAND010006723.1:0-61713 GCA_030248195.1 Trissonchulus latispiculum
TTTGAATATGCATCTGAAGTATGACTGGAATCCTTATTCCGTTGGTGATATTGATTTCATTGAAAAGTTCGAAAAGGGGTATTAGAAGATAAAGGATTTAAAACGTGGAAGAAAACGAGTTGTAGTAGTATTTTCAGTCTGTATTTAATATTGTGGACCTGAGACGCCTTTGATCTGGTATTTAATCCAAACTCTACTTCCATATGGAAGCTCTCATACGGTAGCCACACAGACGAGAGAGAAGCTAAAGACGATTCCGTCGGACTAATGTTTGGGCTCCATCACGGAGCAATACACATAGTTGGCCTGGACTTTGGGAAAGACCCTTTTCCATTGGCAGTCAGGTTCTTAGAATGACTATTTTGGGAGGCACTTTTGGGATTCCCAGGTTGTCATGTGGTAACGGTCAGTGAGAGAATCTCAGTTGATCATATGTATAGCTTAGGATGGGATAGCTTATTCCTATGCTGTTAACCTTTCGTACGGGAAGCTGCTGTCAACTAGAGATGAGGAAATCGGCTCATGGCTCGGCTCGGCTCGGCTCGCGAGCTATGGGTCGAGCCGAGCCGGCAACAATGTCTCCCGAGCTGAGCCGAGTCGAGCCGGAGAATTGAATCTCCGAGCCGAGCCGATTCGACCTAAACTAAAAATCGGAATTCGACCAAATTCCCCTGTCATATTTCAGAACTTCTTCAAACAAAATGACCATCTGTGAAGACTGTTTTTAGTTTTCAATTTCGCATCCCAATTTTAAATTTTCTTTAGCTTTTTTAATACCTTCCAAGCGAATTTCATGCTTGGCGAGCCGAGCCGGAGCCGAGCCGGGACTCATTTCTCAAAATTTTCCCGATCCGAGCCGAGCCGGGCATGACCGCGAGCCGAGCCGAGCCGAGTCAACCCCGCCTCCTCGCGAGCCGAGCCGAGCCGAGCCGAGCCGGGAAAAGTCCGGCTCATCCTCATCTCTACTGTCAACCTTTTGCAGGTTGCCAAACTTTTTGCAAACTTGTTTCTATCCTCAGCACAGGGAGGCAAACTAAATTTCAACGAAGCAATTCTAGGCTTTTCTGGGGTGCCAAAAAGTCTAGAGTTGACGAATGGGAGTTTTTCGTAAGGTCATCCCATCCCACTTAAAGGGTTTTCTTTCCATCTCATCCTATCCCACTTGTTTACTGAAAACTAAAAATGATCCTAAGTTATCCTACATCTGCTGAAAGTTGAAAACAAATTTAAGGGGATCGCGAATTTTCGACTATCTCCAATTCTTCTCATTTTCACAAATTTTGTAGTCCCTGTAGCGTCCCTAAAACAAGACAGTTGCGTTTGTTGCAAAACTTTCCATATCATTCACAATAGTCCTCCAAAGGTGACCCTGACATAGGAAAACGAAAAAGTTAGGATAATTTTGCGGTAACCAAAAGTTTGAGCGCTGTGCAAGAGCAAACGAGCTACAACTTGGAAAATGTTAAATTCGACTAGGCAGCGTGTTAATATCTATATGAGGTGTCTGCGTTAGCTCAGCGAATTTCTAGAAATTTTCAAAGTTGGGTGGAGTAGGTTTTTCTACAAATTTGTATTACAAAAAAAGTCACCAAAGAAATGTTTCGTTGTGGCCTGAACTAACCGTTTACTGCAACAGATTTCGATTATAGATATTAACACAGTACATAAATAGAGACTTAATTTGCATACGCAAAATCCATGCTGCTACTTGTGAGTAGTTCATGCTCTTGTTTACTGCATATGATGAGCTCTGAATCCCACTCCTCATCCCATCCCATCCCATTCACAACACTGCAAAAGTCACTACAAAACTTTTGAACTTTTTGGAAACCTTTAAAAACATTTTCCAAACTTTATAAACATTTTCACAATGATTTTTCCTTGGAGGTTTTCTCGTGTAATGTATAGGAGGCTCTTGTTTGAGAACCTACAAGGATTAGAGGCTTTTTCAATTTTCTACACTAAATGTTTCAAATTGTTTCCAATTGTTTAGAAATGTTTAAAAAGTCTGGAAGAAGTCTGATGAAAGTTTGATATAAGAGTCGAGAAATGTTGCCTCCAGTGATAAAACATGAATGATCATTCAAGACCCTCCAAAAAATTATTGAGCTTCCATGAGACTGTATGTCAGAAAAGTGAGAGCCTTCTATGATTAGAGTGGAGCCTTTTAGTAGCCTTAGGCCTTAGGCGAGATTCGACCTTGAAAAAAGTCCATGTTAACTGTATGATTAAATTGGAGCGACCTTCTGAGATTCTATTTTCCAAACCAGCAGGAAAAAAATATATAAAACCCTCATGTACATGATAAATAAACTGTAGTCTCCTGTCGATTCTGTACTAGAAAATTACTATTATTGGGAAGCTTCTGCAGGTGTAATCAAACAAGAACCCCTCCCCGAAATATTTGGGGTTCTCAAATATTTAAGAGCCTCCTGGGGCCAATGTTATCAACGTTTAACCCCGGGTTAGCTCGCAAACCCGGGTTAACTTGTCTATCTTTAACATATAAAGTTAACCGACTACCGGTTACCGACTAACCTGGGTTTTGGCGCTGATAACATCGGCCCCTGTGCGTACTATTTATATGATTAAATTCAAGCCTCCAAAACTTATTCAGGCGAAAGTCAACCTTGAAAAAATAGGAACACCTGTATATGTCGTAGTTCGGTATGTAATTCAGTTCAGTTCTGAACTGAACTAGTCCAGTATGTAATTACGCACTGGACTAGTTCAGCATGTAATTAGCATTTTAAAGACATTTACACTTTATAAAACCCCTCATTGTGACGTTGCAAACGTTATGGGGTCTGTAATCTGTAGTCGCACAAAATTCACTGTTTTTAAAAGATGTAGTCCGAAAGCCTCTAAAAGAAGAAGCTTCGGTAGAATTGGTTCGTTGAGGTTTGGTTGCCTCCCTGTGCTGGGGAGAAAGTTTGGAGTTTGTTTTGCAAAAAGTTTGCAAAAAGCTAGACAGCCTCTCTCCAGTCGAAAACTTAGCGCAGTAATAAAAGGCTATGAGTTCCTAAGCTATAATGCTATACATATGATTAACAGAAATCTCCCACCGGCCGAGGGCCGACCAAAAAGTGCCTCCCAAAATAGCCTGAAAACTGCGCTTAATCATTCTCAGATACAGTACTACTATGTTTACTCTGTTACCCCTTAGTATAAACCTCATGCTTGATAACTCAAGCACTTAATTACTTTTTAAGAATTTGAAAACAATAAAAATAAATTGTTTGGTCTTTACAAAGATATCATCACATACATGATTTCATATTCCATTTTCTTTGCTCCGAATTAAGTTGGATGCTGTTGTAAGCTGTTGTGGCGCAGAAAATGGATCATCATGTCGACCGTTAGATGGTACCTCCTCCATTAGCAAGCGCAGCTTAGATTTTGATTTTTTTGATTTTGATTTTT
Organism: Trissonchulus latispiculum; assembly: GCA_030248195.1. NCBI lineage: Eukaryota > Metazoa > Nematoda > Enoplea > Enoplida > Ironidae > Trissonchulus > Trissonchulus latispiculum. Next base: position 3,424 of record JASAND010006723.1, read on the forward strand.
TGATTTTGATTTTTTGATTTTGTTTTTGAAACAAATACAGCTACTGGTGACGGGTAGTACATTTTAGCAGTATGTATTTTGTGATGCTGTACAACCATGTGGACTAGAAGCTTTCCGCGTTGCTGAAATTGTCTAAGTGTTCCAGGATTTCTCTAAGTTTAATTTTTTCATATGCCATCTTCACGTTCCCTACTATTTTTAGTTTTATGATCTTCACAATTTTTAGGAAGATCGATCCTACTACAGGGCACTACGCCGATCCCGCAATTTTCGCAAAATCTTCCTTTCCACTGGCAAGTAAAGATGCCACCTACGTAATTAGTGTACCGTGCGATTTGTTCACTACTACGACCACGACCACTACTACTACTACTACTACTAGTACTAGCACCACTACTACTATTAATACTACTACAACAACAATTACCAGTACCGTAACTACGTCTATTGCAGCAACTGTTTTGCCAACAACAACAGCAGCGATATCTTCAGGTTTCCGCTCTACAACTGGAGTAAAAGTGCCATTGAAGGCATCAACATCTGCAAAGATAACTACTTCCAGTGAAAATGGGAAACTTACTACTGCAAACGGAACTAAAGCTCAGGAAAGTAAAACGAATAGGAAAGGAAAAGTTATGTCAGTAGTTGCGGTGTCACTGCTATTCCTTTTGATGTTGGCCATCATTGGAATTGTGATGCTGGTGCTGGAAAGAGGCTGTGGAAAGAAATCTAAACAGCAGACGAAATCATCTCTCTTAAGCAGACTTCCCTGGCGAAAAAGAACTCCTCCTAAAATCGCTAAAAATAATTTATGACATAAATTTTGGAAAGACATGTGATTTTAATTTGAAAAAAATGATTAAATTTGGTCACTTGATTACAACTTGGTGGTTCTATACAAATGCAATTTGCTAAATAAAACCGAAATGAAAGTTATTAATAAAAGATCGCTCCAGTTCCAAGCCGATAATAAACTTTGTTTTGTTATAAAAAATAAATAAAGTAGAAGCAAGAACAAAAATCTTCACTATTTCTTAGAACATTATGCAGGCGTTCCTTAAATTTTCAAAAACAAGTAATTCAGGGACTAGGGAACTATAATTACCTTAGTTGGGGTGAGGTATTTGTGCAGTATACACTAACAATCCACTGAAATGCTATACAAATTTGGCACGGCTGATGGGAGAGGCTTCCACACTGATTTTTATTGAATAGTTTCCGTTAAATAAGGATTGGTTTTTGGGAATTGACACATTTGATGCTGGAAGTGTCTGCTGATTGCCCGTCTGTCTGTTGCTACTGTCGGCCCGCATTTGAACCAAACCAGGAACCCGGAACCACTGCCCGCTCAACCAACGTTTTCACCCCTTCCTGATCCTCAATTTACCCCCACTTTCCATTCCAGAGGGGACGGATTCCCTATCCCCGGATCCAGTGTTTTGGAAACATTTGGGCTAAGAGAGCGGAAAAGTCCATCGAATTAATAATCAATTTATCTAATTTCAGTATTTATATTGTTTGTAGCCTGAAAACAAAGATAAGTTAAGAAGCAAGCCGACAGAACAGAGGTGGAAACAATAATTCTGAGCTCAGCTCTTCAGCTTAAATTTTCGAAAAAGAGAATTTACTATTCTTTTAGTGCAGTGAAATATTTGTTCTCCAGTCTTAATTGAAATCCAAAATTATTGAAAGTAACACAATGGGTCGCTTCTATAAAATAGTTAGCTCTGAGGAAAACCAAATATTTCGCAACACCGGCGAGCAGCAGCTATATGATTCAGTGCTGCTCGGCTAGAGTCCCTGTTGTCCACTTCCAGTTCGATCATTTAAATATCAATCCGTTTTTTGCTTGATTCGCTATCCGTTCAGATCCGAAAATTCGTTAGCCCCTACTTTAAATATCTGGGTTTCGCGTGAGCTGCTATAGCGGAGAGGTGGTGGCGTCCGTACACTCTTTGAGATTCAGCCAACTCAGGCTCAACCGCCGCTCTGAGCTGTATTCCTTAATAAGGCTGTTTTGATGATCAAAAATCAGAAATCAAAATTAGTTTTGATGCGATTTTTGATTTTTGATTCAAAATCAAAATCAAAACTATTGAAATTTGCAGGTGAATCAAAAATCAAAAAACAGAATTGTAAAATTTAACACATCCATCGGAATCAAAAATCAAAATGTTTGGTTTTAAGCGAATCAATCTTTTTGATTTTTAATTTCTGATTTAAAATGCAGCGTCTTCTTTTCTCAGTTATAATTGCCAGCATCCATAACTGGCCAACTTGTTTCTTAATGTGCACTAAAGAAAACGAGGTATCTGTTGAAACTTGGTTTGCTGATGTTTCTTCAGTTCTTATATACTTGTACATTTATAATAGTGAAATATTGTTCATCGAAGACAATTACCCAGACTGCGCCTACCTGTTTTGTTTTCACGAAGTATAGATAAGCAATAGTGAGTGATCAAAAGGGGATGGATGATATGACGTACGCTTCTGCATAATTTCGCAGGCAGTGATCTTTCTGTCATGGTGTGATTTCCCCCGAAAAGCTACATCGGTGTGGATTTTTCCGTTCGGAAAAATCACACCTGTGTGAATTTTCCGGGGGATAAATTTTTATTTATAACAGTTTGACTGAGATAGAAAATCAAGTCGAAATACGTTGAATAAAATTTCCTGAAAATTCAGAAATTTTGTTTGATTATTTAGGCATAATTGAAATTAAATAATATTGAATTCAATCTCAATTTTTCGTCCAAACTTGCGTTTTGTAAGCTTTTCTTGCAATTTTTCTCCATCTAATGATTTCGCCATTGAACTCTGAGATATTAATTTCCAAAACTACAATTAAGCTTTTATTTTTTAAGTTTTTTACTTAGAGATAAGACTTAGACATAAATAAAAACTACTTAAAAATAAGGTATCGGCTTTATGGATTACTGAAAACTTGACATAGGCTTCATTGATTACAGCCCATTTGTGTTGCGACTTTATGGATTACTGAAAATTTTGGTATAGGCTTCATGGATTACGGACCATTTGTGTTGCGGCGTCGTGGATTATGCGAGTTTTCGGCGCAGTGGATTACTGACTGAATTGTTCTGGTTGTTGTGGATTGCTGTCCACTTCTGCACCAATTCTGCACTGCTAGACTTAGCTAGCCCGGCCGGCTGTAAAATTGGCGGCCTGTTCGTGTGTCTCGCAAGGGGTAACGTTAGCTTTGTCATATGTCTCACACTTTTGTATTATTAAGTTCGTGTGTCTCGCACCCTCTGTAAGTTAGTTTATGTGTCTCGCACTTAGGCGAAATTAAGTTTATGCGTCTCCTGCTATATTGGGTTCATGTGTCTCCCCCTTTTTATTCCGCCGGAGGCGGAATCTTTGTAATGGCTGGACCCTCTCTAACACTGTAAAATTGTTGTAATCGCACACTTATCCCTATCTTTAACACACAAACCTAGTAGCGCCTCTTTTTTTCGGTGGTGGGGACTTGGAAGAAACTTGTTATCAAAAAATTTGTGGAGACGAGGTTTGCTAGCAGGACATAGTTTTCAATTAATTTTAGCTTTGTGATGGGATTTACTCAGTCTTTAGCTTTAAGTACTGGCACCCCCTTTGTAATTTTATTGGAGACAAATAGAAAGTAAACGGCCAACCTTGGCCAAGTCACAATCCAGACGTCGCAACACAAATGGTCCCGTAATCCATGAAGCCTATACCAAAACTTTCAAGTAATCCATAAAGTCGCAACACAAATGGTTTGTAATCAATGAAGTCTATGTCAAGTTTTCAGTAATCCATAAAGCCGATACCTTATTTTTAAGTAGTTTTTATTTATGTCTAAGTCTTATCTCTAAGTAAAAAACTTAAAAAATAAAAGCTTAATTGTAGTTTTGGAAATTAATATCTCAGAGTTCAATGGCGAAATCATTAGATGGAGAAAAATTGCAAGAAAAGCTTACAAAACGCAAGTTTGGACGAAAAATTGAGATTGAATTCAATATTATTTAATTTCAATTATGCCTCAATAGTCAAACAAAATTTCTGAATTTTCAGGAAATTTTATTCAACGTATTTCGACTTGATTTTCTATCTCAGTCAAACTGTTATAAATAAAAATTTATCCCCCGGAAAATACACAGGTGTGATTTTTCCGAACGGAAAAAAAAATCCACACCGATGTAGCTTTCGGGGAAATCACACCATGACAGAAAGATCACTGCCTGCGAAATTATGCAGAAGCGTACGTCATATCATCCATCCCCTCTTGCTCACTCACTATTGCTTATCTATACTTCGTGAAAACAAAACAGGTAGGGCGCAGTCTGGGTAATTGTCTTCGATGAACAATATTTCACTATTATAAATGTACAAGTATATAAGAACTGAAGAAACATCAGCAAACCAAGTTTCAACAGATACCTCGTTTTTAGTGCACATTAAGACAAGTTGGCCAGTTATGGATGCTGGCAATTATAACTGAGAAAAGAAGACGCTGCATTTTAAATCAGAAATTAAAAATCAAAAAAAGATTGATTCGCTTAAACCAAACATTTTGATTTTGATTCCGATGGACGTGTTAAATTTGGTACTCTTGTTTTTTGATTTTTGATTCACTCCAAATTTCAATAGTTTTGATTTGATTTTGAATCAAAAATCAAAAATCGCATCAAAACTAATTTTGATTTCTGATTTTTGATCATCAAAACAGCCTTATTAAGGAATACAGCTCAGAGCGGCGGTTGAGCCTGAGTTGGCTGAATCTCAAAGAGTGTACGGACGCCACCACCTCTCCGCTATAGCAGCTCACGCGAAACCTAGATATTTAAAGTAGGGGCTAACGAATTTTCGGATCTGAACGGATAGCGAATCAAGCAAAAACGGATTGATATTTAAATGATCGAACTGGAAGTGGACAACAGGACTCTAGCCGAGCAGCACTGAATCATATAGCTGCTGCTCGCCGGTGTTGCGAAATATTTGGTTTTCCCCTCAGAGCTAACTATTTTATAGAAGCGACCCATTGTGTTACTTTCAATAATTTTGGATTTCAATTAAGACTGGAGAACAAATATTTCACTGCACTAAAAGAATAGTAAATTCTCTTTTTCGAAAATTTAAGCTGAAGAGCTGAGCTCAGAATTATTGTTTCCACCTCTGTTCTGTCGGCTTGCTTCTTAACTTATCTTTGTTTTCAGGCTACAAACAATATAAATACTGAAATTAGATAAATTGATTATTAATTCGATGGACTTTTCCGCTCTCTTAGCCCAAATGTTTCCAAAACACTGGATCCGGGGATAGGGAATCCGTCCCCTCTGGAATGGAAAGTGGGGTAAATTGAGGATCAGGAAGGGGTGAAAACGTTGGTTGAGCGGGCAGTGGTTCCGGGTTCCTGGTTTGGTTCAAATGCGGGCCGACAGTAGCAACAGACAGACGGGCAATCAGCAGACACTTCCAGCATCAAATGTGTCAATTCCCAAAACCAATCCTTATTTAACGGAAACTATTCAATAAAAATCAGTGTGGAAGCCTCTCCCATCAGCCTGCCAAATTTGTGATAGCATTTCAGTGGATTGTTAGTGTATACTGCACAAATACCTCACCCCAACTAAGGTAATTATAGTTCCCTAGTCCCTGAATTACTTGTTTTTGAAAAATTTAAGGAACGCCTGCATAATGTTCTAAGAAATAGTGAAGATTTTTGTTCTTGCTTCTACTTTTATTTATTTTTTATAACAAAACAAAGTTTATTATCGGCTTGGAACTGGAGCGATCTTTTATTAATAACTTTCATTTCGGTTTTATTTAGCAAATTGCATTTGTATAGAACCACCAAGTTGTAATCAAGTGACCAAATTTAATCATTTTTTTCAAATTAAAATCACATGTCTTTCCAAAATTTATGTCATAAATTATTTTTAGCGATTTTAGGAGGAGTTCTTTTTCGCCAGGGAAGTCTGCCTAAGAGAGATGATTTCGTCTGCTGTTTAGATTTCTTTCCACAGCCTCTTTCCAGCACCAGCATCACAATTCCAATGATGGCCAACATCAAAAGGAATAGCAGTGACACCGCAACTACTGACATAACTTTTCCTTTCCTATTCGTTTTACTTTCCTGAGCTTTAGTTCCGTTTGCAGTAGTAAGTTTCCCATTTTCACTGGAAGTAGTTATCTTTGCAGATGTTGATGCCTTCAATGGCACTTTTACTCCAGTTGTAGAGCGGAAACCTGAAGATATCGCTGCTGTTGTTGTTGGCAAAACAGTTGCTGCAATAGACGTAGTTACGGTACTGGTAATTGTTGTTGTAGTAGTATTAATAGTAGTAGTGGTGCTAGTACTAGTAGTAGTAGTAGTAGTAGTGGTCGTGGTCGTAGTAGTGAACAAATCGCACGGTACACTAATTACGTAGGTGGCATCTTTACTTGCCAGTGGAAAGGAAGATTTTGCGAAAATTGCGGGATCGGCGTAGTGCCCTGTAGTAGGATCGATCTTCCTAAAAATTGTGAAGATCATAAAACTAAAAATAGTAGGGAACGTGAAGATGGCATATGAAAAAATTAAACTTAGAGAAATCCTGGAACACTTAGACAATTTCAGCAACGCGGAAAGCTTCTAGTCCACATGGTTGTACAGCATCACAAAATACATACTGCTAAAATGTACTACCCGTCACCAGTAGCTGTATTTGTTTCAAAAACAAAATCAAAAAATCAAAATCAAAAAATCAAAATCAAAAAAAATCAAAATCTAAGCTGCGCTTGCTAATGGAGGAGGTACCATCTAACGGTCGACATGATGATCCATTTTCTGCGCCACAACAGCTTACAACAGCATCCAACTTAATTCGGAGCAAAGAAAATGGAATATGAAATCATGTATGTGATGATATCTTTGTAAAGACCAAACAATTTATTTTTATTGTTTTCAAATTCTTAAAAAGTAATTAAGTGCTTGAGTTATCAAGCATGAGGTTTATACTAAGGGGTAACAGAGTAAACATAGTAGTACTGTATCTGAGAATGATTAAGCGCAGTTTTCAGGCTATTTTGGGAGGCACTTTTTGGTCGGCCCTCGGCCGGTGGGAGATTTCTGTTAATCATATGTATAGCATTATAGCTTAGGAACTCATAGCCTTTTATTACTGCGCTAAGTTTTCGACTGGAGAGAGGCTGTCTAGCTTTTTGCAAACTTTTTGCAAAACAAACTCCAAACTTTCTCCCCAGCACAGGGAGGCAACCAAACCTCAACGAACCAATTCTACCGAAGCTTCTTCTTTTAGAGGCTTTCGGACTACATCTTTTAAAAACAGTGAATTTTGTGCGACTACAGATTACAGACCCCATAACGTTTGCAACGTCACAATGAGGGGTTTTATAAAGTGTAAATGTCTTTAAAATGCTAATTACATGCTGAACTAGTCCAGTGCGTAATTACATACTGGACTAGTTCAGTTCAGAACTGAACTGAATTACATACCGAACTACGACATATACAGGTGTTCCTATTTTTTCAAGGTTGACTTTCGCCTGAATAAGTTTTGGAGGCTTGAATTTAATCATATAAATAGTACGCACAGGGGCCGATGTTATCAGCGCCAAAACCCAGGTTAGTCGGTAACCGGTAGTCGGTTAACTTTATATGTTAAAGATAGACAAGTTAACCCGGGTTTGCGAGCTAACCCGGGGTTAAACGTTGATAACATTGGCCCCAGGAGGCTCTTAAATATTTGAGAACCCCAAATATTTCGGGAGGGGCTCTTGTTTGATTACACCTGCAGAAGCTTTCAATAAAGTAATTTTCTAGTACAGAATCGACAGGAGACTACAGTTTATTTATCATGTACATGAGGGTTTTATATATTTTTTCCTGCTGGTTTGGAAAATAGAATCTCAGAAGGTCGCTCCAATTTAATCATACAGTTAACATGGACTTTTTCAAGGTCGAATCTCGCCTAAGGCCTAAGGCTACTAAAGGCTCCAATCTAATCATAGAAGGCTCTCACTTTTCTGACATACAGTCTCCTGGAAGCTCAATAATTTTTGGAGGGTCTTGAATGATCATTCATGTTTTATCACTGGAGGCAACATTTCTCGACTCTTATATCAAACTTTCATCAGACTTCTTCCAGACTTTTTAAACATTTCTAAACAATTGGAAACAATTTGAAACATTTAGTGTAGAAAATTGAAAAAGCCTCTTAATCATATGATCAAACAAGAGCCTCCTATACATTACATGAGAAAACCTCTAAGGAAAAATCGTTGTGAAAATGTTTATAAAGTTTGGAAAATGTTTTTAAAGGTTTCCAAAAAGTTCAAAAGTTTTGCAGTGACTTTTGCAGTGTTGGCGAATGGGATGGGATGGGATGAGGTGGGATTCAGAGCTCATCCCATATGCGGTAACCAAAACTGTGAACTACTCACAAGTAGCAGCATGGATTTTGCGTATGCAAATTAAGTCTCTATTTATGTACTGTGTTAATATCTATAATCGAAATCTGTTGCAGTAAACGGTTAGTTCAGGCCACAACGAAACATTTCTTTGGTGACTTTTTTGTAATACAAATTTGTAGAAAAACCTACTCCACCCAACTTTGAAAATTTCTAGAAATTCGCTGAGCTAACGCAGACACACCTCATATAGATATTAACACGCTACCTAGTCCAGATTAACATTTTTCCAAGTTGTAGCTCGTTTGCTCTTGCACAGCGCTCAAACTTTTGGTTACCGCAAAATTATCCTAACTTTTTCGTTTTCCTATGTCGGGGTCACCTTTGGAGGACTATTGTGAATGATATGGAAAGTTTTGCAACAAACGCAACTGTCTTGTTTTGGGGACCTTTGGGGACTACAAAATTTGTGAAAATGAGAAGAATTGGAGATGGTCGAAAATTCGCGATCCCCCCTTAAATTTGTTTTCAACTTTCAGCAGATGTGGGATAACTTGGGATCATTTTTAGTTTTCAGTAAACAAGTGGGATAGGATGAGATGGAAAGAAAACCCTTTAAGTGGGATGGGATGACCTTACGAAAAACTCCCATTCGTCAACTCTAGACTTTTGGCACCCCAGAAAAGCCTAGAATTGCTTCGTTGAAGTTTGGTTGCCTCCCTGTGCTGAGGATAGAAACAAGTTTGCAAAAAGTTTGGCAACCTGCAAAAGGTTGACAGTAGAGATGAGGATGAGCCGGACTTTTCCGGCTCGGCTCGGCTCGGCTCGGCTCGCGAGAAAATGAGGTTGACTCGGCTCGGCTCGGCTCGCGGTCATGCCCGGCTCGGCTCGGATCGGGAAAATTTTGAAAATGGGTCGGCTCGGCTCGGCTCGGCTCGCCAAGCATGAAATTCGCTTGGAAGGTATTAAGAAAGCTAAAGAAAATTTAAAATTGGGATGCGAAATTGAAAACTAAAAACAGTCTTCACAGATGGTCATTTTGTTTGAAGAAGTTCTGAAATATGACAGGGGAATTTGGTCGAATTCCGATTTTTGGTTTGGGTCGAATCGGCTCGGCTCGGAGTTTCAATTCTCCGGCTCGGCTCGGCTCAGCTCGGGAGACATTGTTGCCGGCTCGGCTCGACCCGGCTCGCGAGCCGAGCCGAGCCGAGCCGCGAGCCAAAATCCTCATCTCTAGTTGACAGCTTCCCGTACGAAAGGTTAACAGCATAGGAATAAGCTATCCCATCCTAAGCTATACATATGATCAGCAGAATTCTCTCACTGACCGTTACCATGACAACCTGGGAATCCAAAAGTGCCTCCAAAATAGTCATTCTAAGAACCTGACTGCCAATGGAAAAGGGTCTTTCCCAAAGTCCCGGCCAACTATGTGTATTGCTCCGTGATGGAGCCCAAACATTAGTCCGACGGAATCGTCTTTAGCTTCTCTCTCGTCTGTGTGGCTACCGTATGAGAGCTTCCATGAAGTAGAGTTTGGATTAAATACCAGATCAAAGGCGTCTCCGGTCTACAATATTAAATACAGACTGAAAATACTACTACAACTCGTTTTCTTCCACGTTTTAAATCCTTTATCTTCTAATACCCCTTTTCGAACTTTTCAATGAAATCAATATCACCAACGGAATAAGGATTCCAGTCATACTTCAGATGCATATTCAAATTAAATCCCACGCATTCTTCAAGGAACTATGTCAAAATTATGACGTAGTCTACCTTTTAATATCTAAGTTTCTACTGGAGCGCCTCCTAGGATTGATTCTCTTGAAACAACATTTTTTTCTGAAAGGAAAATCGTAGCAGAGTTACGACGATTGAAAAGTAACAAGCATGTTTTAAAAACGTAGCAGAAAGTCATGGTTACGTTTCAAATTTATTTCTAGTTTTGACAAAGTTCCTAAACAGTTCACCACCAGAAATCCAGCAGAGGCAACATTTGCACAGTGTATTTGTCGTAGTACAGCATAGCATTCATTACAGTGCGGCAATGTACTAGTACGGGATAGCATGCTCTATTGTACTGGTACAGTATAGCTTTAAGGGGCAAACGAGCTCCTATATTGAACCCATCGGTCTATTGCTGCAAAATTAATGGGGTTACCTAGTTGGCATTGTTAGTTTACCCTTTGTGAAATATTCGTTAGATTTCAATCATTTATTTCTAGAATTTTGGACAAATGATCAAAACATGTAAAAGTTAGCGACCGCTGTAGTTTGTAAAGTGGAGTCTCTTGGGAGTCAGTGAAGGGTTGGTGTTCTTGTTTAGGTGGTCGGGTGAAGTGGTTGGGCGATTCTATTCCTCTACTTAGTGGCAGCTGAGACTACTTCGTAGTCATTCCGTATTTGGTTTTAGTGTAGTGGTTGTTTATTAGTTTTTGTAAAATCATAACTTTTTGTGAAAATGTCAGTTTAATGTTTTACCTCGAGATTAAAGCATCGAGTTTAATGTTTAGTTTTGATTAGGATTTTCGTATAGGCACGAGTGAGTATTATGCATACACTACCGCTAGTGGACCTGGAGATTTTTAGAATTAGTCAAGACCGTTTATTCAGTATAACATTCAGGCAGTGACGTAGTAGTACTTTTACAAACTGGCGACCGTTTCATGCGGTAAATGCCTGCTCCTCCCCCCACGGGTGCTGGTCATTTTATTGAAAATTCATCTAAAACCTCCGTCCAAGCTGTGGATGGGGTGGGTTCTCAAACTGTGTCTCGTTTTGCTCTTTCTGTCGGCCCCATTGTCGGCAGATATTTGTGACTCGGATTTTTCGGCTGGGAGGGCTCTTCCCGTGGGGGAGGGGGCTTTGCCTTTGCCTCCAATGGTTCCGTTGTGCAGGCTGGAGTAAGTTGGGGGCATATTCAAAATCAACATTTCGCCCAATCCTCCGCTCCCGCGATCTCGCAGTCCTCCAACGAAAGGTTCATTGAAAGTACTTACCAGAGTGTTTTGGGGCTCAAGCAAAATTTTGGGGACCCCCAGGGGTACCTCCCTGGCTTGCCCAACACGGTGGCAAATACGCATCTGATACCTTAGGGTTATGCGGGGACGACTTATACTCATTCAGTCCCTTTGAATCAGCCTGTGGGAGGAAATGCCCCCCAGGAAACTTCAGCAGAATATGTCTCCCCCCCAAACCCAAATTTCGGAACCAACTCCCCTTCCAGTGACTTCTGACGGACAAATTGATCCAAATTTAGGCATGATCCGGACCTCGGACCCGCAGGACCATGTCCAGCCAAAGGCGCAGTTCACAGGCGCAGTCGGCATTCATAGTACGAATTCTCCGCTCTTCCCTGATGTTGTTTATCCTGACGTCCCTGATCCTGCTACTCTAAATCCTTCCTTGGTCTTTTCCGAATATTGTACTCAAGATTATACGCAGGGTGTCCTCCTACTTGACCCTGCGGCCAAATATGTATGGTTATCATTTGTACCAGGGGGCGTGTATGGCAGGCCCTCAGCCAGGGTTGGAACGCCACATGTCACAGGTACGTCATATTCCTGATAATTCTCGTGAAAAGGTGGACCAGGATGCTTTGAAAGTGCCTAAGACTTTTCAGTATGATGTTTTGGAATGACAAGTCGATGAAAATCCTACTGTCCACGAATTAGAACGATCTGGCGTGTGGGACCCATATCGGCATGATTTGCGGGGGGGAATTGCTTAACCCGTATTTGCCTGGGCCGCCTCCCCCTGATCCAAATGCTGATACTTATTATTTGGCCCCAGAGATGGTAGCCCATACCTAGAGGTGTTATTTTGTTTCTCAGGATGCTATGGTCACCCCTGGCCCGGGGTCCTCGGTTCCTGTGCGGTCCCAGAACCCGGTTCGGATCCCGGTTGTGGGTGTCGGCCAGGGACTGGGAGGAGCCTACCAGGGGCATGCAAGGCCATCGGTTCAAAATTTGGGGCAAAATTCTGGAATGTCGCAGAATCCGCCGACCAGGTTCGTTTATCCACAGCAGCGACCTGTTTTACCGCCAGGAATTTCACAGATTCAGATGATGAATCCTCCCCCTCCTTCTGGCCAAGTTGCAGTGAGACATCTAGTTCCTCGTTTGACGGCTGCTCCGCCTCCCAATCCTCCAATTCCTGTTTCGGTACCAAACGTCGCCCCCCAACCGGTTCTTATGTTCAACATACAACTCCTTCTACACTGCAGGCTACAGATGCATCGGTGGCAAAGCATGATGCTTCTCTATGAAGAATGTATATTGATATTCTACGTGATATTCCCAGATTTGAAACGGACAGGATGTACTTGGAGGAATGGCTCCCAAATTTCAAATCTGCAGCAACAATTCACAGGATTCCATCTGAACAGTGGGCAAGGTTGCTGTTCAACAAGCTGACGGGAAAGGCCTTGATCTATGCCTCCCGCTGCGGAACTGAAGTTGCCGACACATTTGAAGGTCCCAATTTCCAAGACCACAACTGTCACTTCGGGACCCACCAGTGGAATTGTAACACTGTGCCCGATTTTAGCGTAACTGTATGTGATTTGAACGTTAATATAACTCCCTGGGAGGGTGAATGAAATGAATTGGTATGCTACAGCCTCCCCGCGCAGTCTGGGTCCCACGAATATCTTGCATATGAACGTGGATTGGTAAAAATGATTCGAAAAGCCTGTGTGAAATATTCGTTGGAAACGATGATAATTCTGTAAATTCTTTTATGAATGATAAAACTATTTTCGAGACTTAGCTACTTTGGTAGTTTTCAAGATGGAGTCACTTGGGTAGAAAAGTTGTAGTCGTTAGTCTTGGTTGGGCGTTAGTGATATTTAGTCGGGTGTGTGGGTCCATATTATTGTGGCAGCTGAGACTTAGATATTGTTTTTGGTACGGTTTTGTTAAGTTGAGTTTGGATATTTGTTGGAGTAATTTCGTATGTTTTGATGAAAAATGACGTTTTATAATTTAGTGTAAAATTCAAGATTAAAGTATCGTGTTAATCTGCTTAGGTTAATTAGGATTTTATTAGGTAGGCACGAGAAGGAGCGGTAGGCATACACTACCGATTGTGAACCTGCATAAAATTAGTCAAGTCTCTTTATTAGCCATGAAGTACGAGCACAGACAATAACTTTCTTTTTACAAATTGGCGACCGTGAGATGCGGTAAATGCCTATTTCTTCGCCTCCTCATACTCGTGCCAGATCAAAACAGTTAGCGGAAAAAGTTTTTCTTTTTGATAATTTGCCTGCTGATCAAGCACCAGAAGTTGACGAAAGTTTTTCTGATGTCTCAGCCTGCCACGTCCGGCTTTGGAGACAGGGGGATCACCCCCAACCCAGTACCAGTACGGGGTCGGGGGGACTCCTCGTCCATCGTCGACCGGGGTGGGTCGGGGTTCGCTCCGTCCCTCCCCAGTGGCCCCAACTCCCAGTTCCACTGCTGTAAATGTGCAAACTTCACAAAGTTCAGGTGTGGGACGGGGGAGGTCCCCCGGCTCCCACTATTCGTCACAACTGGGTCAGCGCCCTGTGGGGGCTGTACCCGGTTCAAATGTTCAGTCTATTGGTTGGGGAGGTTATAGTGCTATGCTACAGCAAAGTTGGGGGGTCCGTTGATTGCTGTTGCAGAACAGTCACCTGTGCCAGATGGGGGGGCTCCTCCTCCCACGGGTGTGGGTACCCTCTCCCAAGAAAACGTCGTTCGACAGACGGGTCATTTTGTTGAAAATTCGTCTGAAACCTCCGTCCTCCAAGCTGTGGGTGGCGTGAGTTCTCAAACTGTGTCCCGTTTTGCTCTATCGGCCCCCCTATCTGCGGACACGCCTATTTCGGATTTTTCTGCGGGGAGGGCTCTTCCCGAGGGGGGAGGGGGCTTTGCTTCTCCCTCAGATAATACAGTTGTGCAGGCTGGTACGAGTGAGGGGCAAAATTTGGTGGTAAATCCTGGCCAGCCTTTGACCCTTGCAACCTCCCAGTCCTCTAATGAACGTTTTATTGACAGTGCCTACCAGAGGGTTTTGAGTACAAACCAAAATTTGGGGGACCTCCCCCAGGAAAATTTTCCTGAGCTGACCGGTACCGTAACGGGTGCCCATGATACGCATCTGATTCCGTTGGGGTACACAGGAGCGATTTAGTCCGTCCCGTTGAACCAGCCAGTGTGTGGCCTGGCCCCACAGGAAACTTCTTCAGAATATGCCTCCCCTCGGTCTCAAATTCCAGAACCGACTCCCCTTCCAGTGACATCTGGCCCTCAAATTGATCCAAATTTAATTACGATTCGGACCTCAGATCCGCAGGATCATGTTCAGCGGCTTCCTTGCCCACATGGAGCAGTCGGCATTCCGGGACCCTATCCTCCTAAATCGCCTGATGAAATCTATCCGGTCGTACCGGATCCTGCCACCTTAAGTCCGCCTTTGGTGTCTCCTGAATTTTATGCCCGTGATACTGTGCAAGGGGGCCCCACCTACCTGACCCTGCGGCCGAATACGTACGGCTATCATCTGTATCAGGGGGCGTGCATGGCTGGCCCTCAGCCCGGGTTGGAGCGCCACATGCCTCAAGTCCGACATATTCCTGATCCGACGTGTGAAAAAGTAGATCGATATGCTCTGAAATTGCCCAATACATTTCAATATGATGTTCTACAGAGACAAGTTCACGAGAATCCTACCGTTCATGAATTGGAACGTTCGGGCATGTGGGATCCAACCCGGCAGGATCTACAGGGACCAATTCCGAATCCGTATATGCCTGAGCCACCACCCCCTGATCCGGATGCTGATGCTTACTATTTGGCCGCAGAAACGGTAGCCCATACTCAGACTTGTGACTTCGTGGCTCAGCATCAGGTGGTCACCCCTGGTCCAGGGCTCTCGGCCCCTGTGCGGCCCCAAAACTTGGTTTAGATCCCGGGTGAGGGTGCAGGCCAGGGGTTGGGAGGGCCCCCCAGGGGCATACTCGGCCATCAGGCCACAATTTTGGTCAAAATTCTGGAAAGTCGCAGAATCAGCCGACCAGATTAGTTTGTCCAGATCAGCGACCTGTTTTGCAGCCAAGAATGTCACAGGCTCAGATGACGAATCCTCCTCCCCAACCATCTGTTCAAGCTTCAGTAAGACATCCGGTACCTCGTCTGACGGCTGCTCCGCCCCCCCCCAATCCTCCAATACCTATTTCGGTACCAAAAGTGGTCCCCCAACCAGTTCTTGCGACGCAAATTTATGTTCAACATCCAGTGCCTCCGACAATGCAGGCTGCAGATGCGTCAATGGCCAAGTATAATGCTTCTTTATACAGAATGTATATCGATATACTACGTGATATTCCCAGATTTGATCCGGACAGGATGTATTTGGAGGATTGGCTCCCAAATTTCAAATCTGCAGCAACAATTCACAGGATTCCATCTGAACAGTGGGCAAGGTTGCTGTTCAACAAGCTGACGGGAAAGGCCCTGATCTATGCCTCCCGCTGCGGACCTGAGGTTGCTGACACTTTTGACGGATTTGTCAATCTGCTGAAGTCCCAATTTCCACGACCACAATTGTCAATTCGGGACAGGTACGTATCTTTTGCTAGAAGGGTCCAGCGTAACGGGGAGTCGGTTCGTAGATACATATCGGAGCTCCAGGCACAGGCCATTTCAATATAGCCAGATGATCCTCTGGAACGGGAACAGCAGTGTGTCCAGCAACTTTTTGCTGGAATCACGGATAAAACCTACATCAGTGCCTTAGCCCCGCTTTTTATTGATCACGCCCAGATCATGGATCAAATCCTACGTATAATTGATAAGCTGGATTCCCAAGACTCAAGTCCCTCAGAGGAAGATAGTTTGTGCTACTCAATGCCCTTATATCAGGTATCAGCGGATGACATGGTTCAAAACGATTTCAATCCCAACTCCAAGCCTGCTGTGGAAAAACCCAAGGATTTGGCGGGTGGAATCCGCATGGAACTACGGGGAATGCGCGATTAGGTGGAACAGCAGATCCGGGACCGGTTCAATCAAATGGAAGAGGTACGGAAAAAGAGGTTGGGTCCTGTTTGTAAATTTTGTAAGAGGAAGGGGCACCCCCCAGAAAAATGTTGGGATAAATACCCGGATTTGGTCCCTCCAGATTATAAAGTTCGTCCTTCACCTCGGATAGTCAACTATGTTGGGGACGGTACGTACCTATATCCTCAACAGTATCAACCTGCACAGGGACATTATCAGCCCCTTGTTCAGGCAGCATACTATGAACAGCCTACATACGTATACACCCAATCGCAGTCGGCGCCCCCGGTGGTTCAGCAGGCTTCTCAACAGGCTGTGGCTCCGGTTCAGCAGCCGGTACAATATCAATATCAGGCTCCGGTGGTTCAGCAGGCGCCCCCACAGGCCTCTGCACCCTCCACCCGGGTGCAGGTGCCTGCGGTTGTGGCCTGCTCAAGAACACCGGTTCCACTCGTACAACAGTCGGCTGTACAGGTTGCTCCGGCTCAGGCGGGTACCCCAGTTTTATATTCGGGTTTTATTCAGGGTCCCATTCAAAGTCCGACTGTTTCAACTGTCCAAATTTCTGAACCTGCTCCTGTTCAACAAAATCAAACTCCGGTACGAACTCAAGTCCCGGTGCAAAGTGTACCTTCCCAGGAGCAGGTTATGCAAATTTTGTCCCCATTTCATGTTGGTATGATTGAAGCCCTCCTGCTCAAACATCTGCAACATCTGCTCAAAACACCTGCAACATCTACCCGAACTTCCGCCCATGTGTTTGGCGCAGAATCACTTTCTGGCGCATCTATGGTAGAGGACAGGTTTGTACATTTGTTTAATGTTGCGACACAGAACGTGGTCAAATTGGCTTCCATCCATTCGGCTACTACCACGTTCATGATTTATGCCTTTTTATGGCTTATGTTTTTATTTACCCGAAAATCTCTGTATTTTCAAGATCGAGATCGGACAGGAGTTCTGCATCCACTGTTACCTATCGAGCCCAAAATCGCAATCGGCGCCAGTAATGGCCATTGATGTGAATGTCCACCAATTTCGAAGGTTGGGGCACCCGCCCTCATCTCCTGCCAAAATTCTGAAAAATTGTACTTTTTCGAGCCCCGCGAAGAATCCCTTGTTCAAGAGAGCAAAATTTTGCCATATGCTGGGGTGGTGGAGCCCTGTGGTAATAAATTTGACATTTTAGTGGTCGACCCCACCTCGACAGCTGTGCGTCGCGAAAAAGCCAGTTGTCGGCTCGGTTGCTCTTGCGGCTGGCTACTGGGCCCACGATACACAATTCTCGGTCCCACTGGTGGTCTCTCAGACACTTGCAAAATTGTATGCCCTGGGACATGAAATAATTTTCGTGGTGGATGAAAATTTGGGGGAATCTCTATCTCGTGTAGAGCCACGATTCGATATATACGTACGTGAAAATTTGCTCGAAAATAATATTGTTTTTCACTCAGAAGAGCCTGAAGATTTGGCTGACGAATCTGAATTGTTTTCGCGTTTTGCAGACGATGACGAACAGTCTGAAGAAAGTGGGGCTTTTTCTGCAGACCCTTCACATTGTCCAAAAGAGGGGGTCGCTCCCCCTAAAGAGGGGGTAAGCTCCACAGTGTCTGAGACTCCACCCCAGCCGTTAAAGTCTGGTTTGCTTGGTGGGGGTAACCTTGCCCTACGGATTTTTCTGCTCGTCTACCGCTGGTGGGTGGGTTTTGCCGAGAATGTGGATTTTTGGGTCCGGGGTATGCAGGAACGTCAGTCCTCTCTCCTCCCAGCGTGAGTTCGGTTAGAACCTCTGCCAGAGGCTCTTTGTGGGAAGTTGTCCCAAGGATGACCGGATTTGGATTCTGGTCTGTCCGAGCGGGGGCTTCCCCGAAGAGTCGCCCTGTGGTACACCGGAGGTGGACTTTGGTATGCCTGTGGGAATTCCAGGAGAGACGACTTGCAAAACCGAGCAGCCGGTGGAGGAGACAGCCAACGATTCCCCACAAAAGCTCAAATGGGTTGGAAAATCGTCTGAAACCTTTCTATCATGATACGTAATTTACCCTTTTCCCTCCCTGTCCCCCAATATTGTTGTATTATTGTATAATGTTGTGTTGGTCATTAACTACCTGCGAATTTAATCAAATTTAGACTTTAATGCATTTTTAGCAATTTTCTCGAATTTTAAGTCATTCAAATTGTCTAAATTTTTCGAACTAGGCATACAATTTGCCTTATTTCCTTGCATCTAAACTTAAATTTGTTTTCTGCTTGAGTTCCTCGTATAATACGAGTTGTGCGAAAATTCGTTGAATTTTTAACATGTATAAATAAAAAATCATCTTCTTTCCTTGAATTTGCATTTAACCCTATTTTTCCTCAAATTTTGTTAAAAAGTGTTTCTTGTAGTACTCTCTCCAATGTGTTGCCTGTATACGTATGTCGTACTGTGTGTTTTCTTGTTTTAGCTAATACCTTTTTGAGGTGTTTACGCCTAGCTGTTGAGCAGAAATATAAATCTGAATAGAGGATTTAATCCAGTAATGAACTACATAGTATCAAGTATGGTTTTGTTAACAAGTTCTATGGTTAGTAAAGAGGCGTTGTGTTATTAGCCTCTTAGTCCTGACATATCATTGGCGCACTGGGTGAAGAACTATGGCGTCGTCCGTTCCTCTGCCATGTCCCAGCCCATATCTTCCGGCTCCTGATCAGCCAAACGGGAAATTTCAAATTTGGATCCAAGAATTTGACAATTATCTAAATCTTCTATGTCTCAACAGAAGAAATAGATTAACTGACACCGAGAAGAACAATCTTCTCTTTGGATTTCTCGGTACAGAAGGAATCCGCATTGTTTGCGCTTCTCACGCTGGGGACAACCGATCAGAACAGACTTACGATGAATTTCTTGCTGCGGTCCGAACTCTCTTTGATAAACCGTCTAATGTTATCAAAGCGAGGGTTGATTTCGTACGCCGTAAGCAAGGGTCCTCCGAACACGCAACCTTACGGCACTCCGTGTCCTCGCTTTAGACTGTAATTTTGGAGACTGACCCTTCGGGACCTGGGAAATACGGAGAAAACGAGGGGGAAAGACTGGTGGAGCAATTAATATCAGGTTGCCGCAATGAGTCTACCCAGCGCAAACTCATTGCAAAGGAAACATTTAATACTCTAACTACCGAAAGAGTCTTGCACATCATGCAAGCAGACGAGACTGCAGCTGAAGTCACTCATCATATCCGGGAAGAAACGGCGTCCATTGCGAAAGTCAACACAAAGTCTACCGAGTTCAGAACAGTCCCTCCGTTCAGAGGCAAAACTGCATGCACTAACTGCGGCAGGTTGGGCCATGTTCCACGTACACCGGACTGCCCCGCAGCCAATGCAGTATGCCGCTTCTGCAACAAAAGGGGCCATTTTGAAAGTGTTTGCCGTGCAAAATCAAGGAATACGGAAAGCCCCCGAATGAAAACCATAACTGTAGCTAACATTTCAAACCCGACCTGCCCTCCACCTCCGGAAGCTGATCAACAGCATTTTCGACCCGAATTTGGAAACAATTGTGACCTGCGGTGCATCTGAAGTTGGATTGGGGGCCGTTCTTACCCAAATCAAGAACAACAAAAAAGACCCCATCGCATTTGCCTCTCATACACTGCAGAGCCACGAACGCCGCTACGCCGCTGGGGAAAAGGAGGCGCTAGCTTGCGTCTACGCCTGCGAATATTGGGAAAAATTTTTGCTTGGCCGTCCGTTCACGCTAAGGACGGACCACAGTGCTCTTACCACACTGCTGGGAAGATTTGGCGTCTCTAGAAGTCAGCTAAGTTCTACAGATTGTATGAACGTCTAGCCCAATTCGACTTCACAGTGGAATACAGGAAAGGTTCCCTGAATGTTGTTGCTGATGCCCTTTCCCGTTTCCCAATACCAAGTAACAGCATTGTCGATCCTGAACGAGACAAAACGATACAATCCATTTGCAGTGATGGGATCACCCTTTGCCGTCTCCGCGAAGAAACCACCATAGATGAAACCTTGCAAAAAGTCTATTTGTTTATGCAGCAAGGATGGCCTAATCAAGTCAATTTACCAAGGGAGCTGAGAAGTTACTGGGGTATCAGAAACGAAATCGCTACGGATGACAACTTCTTAACAAGAGAGCATCAACGCATCATTTTGCCGAACTCCCTTATTCCGAAGCTATTGTCCATTGCCCATAAAGGACATCCCGGCATTGTAAGAATGAAAAAAGCCTTAAGGAGCTGCTACTGGTGGCCTTCCATGGATAAAGATATTGAGAATCTCGTGAAACATTGTAACGGCTGCCAGCACAGTGACAAGTCACGACCCCCTGTAGGCAATATGGAAACGACCTGGCCTAAATGCAAAGAACCATGGCAGCGGGTTGCCATCGAGTGACTGGTCCATTTGCAGCGGCTCCTCAGCATCAACGATTCATTGTCGTACTACAAGATCATTTTTCCAGCTTCCCAGAATATCTTTTGACTGACGACATTACGACCGCTAAAATAACGAGCTGGTTAGCTGATATGTTTTCCAGATATGGAAATCCTGAAAGTCTTCTGTCCGACAATGGACCTCAGTTCAGAAGTCAAGAGTTTAAAGCCTTCTTGAGCGATAGAGACATTCAGCACCTCTTAACGCCTGTCTACAATCCCCAGGCCAACGGGAAGGTGGAAGTCTTCAATCGACATCTCAAGCTAGCGATACAAGCAATGAACCAAGAGCCCGGCCCTTGGAAAGACAAGATTTCTGCGGTGATCGAATCGTATCGTCTCCTTCCCTTGTCTGCAGGTGAATCGAGCCTGCCGACAAGTTTTTCAAAAGAATGGTCAGGTCCCGCCTATTTCCCGCATTTCCCAGCGGGGGTGCTAAAGAGGAAGTATCTGGAAACATCGAGAGGGGTCCATACTCCGAAGGCGACAAGGTCTTGATCCGAATTCCCCAGGTCCCGAAGGGTCACAACAGTGGAGGAAGTTTTGGGACGCTGGACCTATAAACTTTCAGATGGTGGTATTTGGAACGCCCGCAAGTTAAGAAAATTCCTTTAGCCTCATTACCGAGAGAGGTGATGAGGTGTTAACGCCTAGCTGTTGAGCAGAAATATAAATCTGAATAGAGGATTTAATCCATTAATGAACTACATAGTATCAAGTATGGTTTTGTTAACAAGTTCTATGGTTAGTAAAGAGGCGTTGTGTTATTAGCCTCTTAGTCCTGACATATCACTTTTCTTCTATTTTAGCGTCATGGTCAAATTTGTCCTAGTTTTTGCACTTTGTACGTATTTCACTAGATCTCACTTTCATGTTTTAGTACCACTAACTTTCTTTTTGTTTAGGTGCGTGGGTTAAATTTCTGTATTTGTCCGCATTCTCCTGTGGTTTGGGGTCGTAAGTAGTAAGCAGTAGCCGCGTAAATTGGGTCTTTGCTAGTATTTGCTTCTACGGTTTTCTGGAATTTTTTTGCCGAAGTTGTCGCTATGAGTGGCAGAAAACGTCGTCGAAAGAATTTTGGGTCTCTTTTGGAGGGTGTTACGTACGTGGGATAGGGGCGCCTCTTCTTCGCTTTCGGCCTTTAGGAAGAGCTGGCGTTGATGTTTTGTTGTTGTAGGGGAGGGGTGGTATTTTGACCCGAAAAAGGGGGGCTGTGGACCTTGGTGGTACTTTTTTGTATTTCTTTTCACACTGTTACAAATTTTTGTCTTATAGTTGTAGGAGGTTCTCGATGGTCCCAGGGGGTTGGATGTGATTAAGATAAAGAATGTGCTGAGTTACATGATCTTCTATTCGTGTTTAAAATGTTATTTTACATTTAATGTGAAAGTACGTATATATGCAAAATTGTGGGTTTTGTTTCTTGGATTAGACTGCAAGCTTTGATAATTTTCTTGATTTTTCTTCCTTGTAAAATTCCTTAAAAGTGTCGTAAAACCTTGTTAGTGATTATTAGGGGGCGTACATGTGTGGGTGGTTGCTCACCTCAGTCCAGCTGTTTATTTCCGGAACCTCCTACATTTTGATCTCAAACTCAATTTTTACCTTAATTTACTCTTTGGTTTTTTTAATGCAAACTCTGTTCACATACGTATAGGCAACAGTTTGGGGGTACTTTTTCCCGCCTCTCGTGTAGTGCTGTGGTTACGATCCCAATCCCCGGATTAGGATTCTGAGGAGCGTGGAGAATAACATGCAGCACTTACACAAAGATTCCGTAGTTCTTCAGCCGTTTTTCGTTGATAGGGAACTGTCAGTGCTTCTCCCCCTGGGATTAGGATTCCTGGGGCAGGAAGCGCTGGCCGTTTCCCTCCTTAAATCCATAGGTAGGGCTAGTATGTACAAAGCTGGTAGTAGATATATTATGCACTTTGGTTGTGGTTTTGTCGTTGTAATTCATATATTGATGTGTACGTAGGTTGTTTTTTATAATGTTGTTCATCTTGTTATTAATAAAAGTACATTTATCTTGTGCACTTATTTTGTGTATATTAGTATGTATGTGTCCCTTCCGTCCCCCCTCAGTGAGCCTATGTTCCCTGTATGGATTGGTGATGCCTGCCCGGCTGTTCCTTTGGACGGGTGGAACGTCGGAGGTTTGGGTTAACTGGCGTTGTGCGGGTCCTGCCTTGTTGGGCATGGTCCTATGATTCTACGGTGTCTACGGTTCTGGTCCCCGGGTGCTATCGGGTTTCTGGAGGGCTCTAGCCTCGTGGGAGGCGGCTCTCCAGGAGCATTGGTGGGCCAGGTTGGTGGTCGTTTTGACCTTGTACCGGTGATTGCGGGTGCTTTGTGTGGTCAGCTCGGTGGAGCGAGCTTGTTAGAACTTTATATATTGCTTGTGTTTGCTGCTTGGCATCGTGCCTTGGAATTGTTGTGGGTGGTTTCTGGATGTAGTGACGTTGGGTGGATTCGTGTGTGGGTACGCCAGCGCGTGGCTACGGGTGTGTTTTGCCCATATTGGACTGTGTTGCCTGCCTGAAGACTCCTGTCCTGGGACTAGGCTGGCTGTTGTTGTCCTTTGTCCCCTATGTATGTGTTGTGCTTGTGCTGATATCTATAATGTGGTGGGGGGGGGAGAATGTTTGTAGTTGGGATATGCGTGGGTAGGGGGGAGCCTTGGGGTGAAATTCATGAAATTTTGAGAAATATTGTTGTATGTCTTACTTTTCCTTGAATGTCGGAGGTTTCGGATTTGCTTTATTACGGGCACCCGCTACCTTGGCTGGGCCATTGTACTGTTTTCAATTCTTTTTCTTTTCTTCTTTGTTCTACTACCAGCTATAATTATGTTGTATTTTACTCATTTTTGTTCTTTTCGGGTTCTAACTGTTTGGTTTGAGTTTCACTTTTCTGTCCTAAAATGAACACGATACTTTCTTCTTCAAAATTCCGTCTTTTGAAATTCTTACCATCTTGTTTACTGCCATGATTTTGCCACTTATGACCGATTCGGTGCTGCTTTAGGTATTGTGCTTTATCACCAGTGTGCTTTATTATTTGAATCTTCCTTTTTGAATGGCATTGTTCATAGTCTTGTTGTTCGGTTAGTGTGTATAATAGTTCTAAATCAGTAGGTTCTTTTCGTCTGAGGATTGGGAAAAATTTTGTTTTGATTATAGTTTGGCCTGTGTACATAGTTGTCTGCTGCCGCATTGCGGGTATGTCTGTTGTTTGTGTGTAGTATGTCGTATGTTGTCAGTTGTCTTGTATGTTTTGTTTTTTCTTTCTCGGGGCAAGCACCGGTAGTGGGCCCGTGTGTGTGTGTGTGTGTGTGTGTGTGTGTGTGTGTGTGTGTGTGTTGTGGTGCTTTGTTCCCATTGTCAGCCTCTGGAGAGGTTCTCCAGTGTAGTTTTACAGTGTTTCTAAATTCTCACACGCGTTTTACCAAACTATTACCTACGATTTGTTTCTTAACCTAAATTTTATCTTACTAATTTGCGTACCGCGGCGTGGGCGCGCGGGCCAAAGAAGGGGTAATTTGTGAAATATTCGTTGGAAACGATGATAATTCTGTAAATTCTTTTATGAATGATAAAACTAATTTCGAGACTTAGCTACTTTGGTAGTTTTCAAGATGGAGTCACTTGGGTTGAAAAGTTGTAGTCGTTAGTCTTGGTTGGGCGTTAGTGATATTCAGTCGGGTGTGTGGGTCCATATTATTGTGGCAGCTGAGATTTAGGTATTGTTTTTGGTACGGTTTTGTTAAGTTGAGTTTGGATATTTGTTGGAGTAATTTCGTATGTTTTGATGAAAAATGCCGTTTTATAATTTAGTGTAAAATTCAAGATTAAAGTATCGTGTTAATCTGCTTAGGTTAATTAGGATTTTATTAGGTAGGCACGAGAAGGAGCGGTAGGCATACACTACCGATTGTGAACCTGCATAAAATTAGTCAAGTCTCTTTATTAGCCATGAAGTACGAGCACAGACAATAACTTTCTTTTTACGCCTGGATGCAGATATTCGTAGCTTGTGCGGTCTAGATCCCACCAAGTTAGTTCTGGGTAAGTAGGCGAGATGTAGCATACCTGTACGCTAGGGGAACAACTTTTGCTATTGAAAAATTGTATATATTACAATTTTTCATAAAGTTGAGCTCAAATTGGATTTGACTTAAGCTCCCGATCCTTCAGCACGGCCGTCGGAAAGGCTTTACAGGCGAGTGACCTCAGCCCATTGAGATAATCCAGGCTCGATTCTGATGCGAGTTATTTCCGTTCGAAGAATTCCCGAGCATATTTGTCGGCCGATTTGGTGACCGGCTCATACAGCTGATGAAGAGTGGACACTAATTCCTCGTAGATTCCCATGGTCTGACCTTCCAAGTCTTGCTTGACCGCATCGTCAAGCAGGTACCACAACAATGGCCGTTTGAGTTTAGCCTCGGCACCACTTGCCTCCCAAGTTGACTCAAACATCTTCAGCCATGTTGACAATTTCATGGCCCCTTTCCGGCCTTTGAACTTGGAGATTGACTTGAACCATTTGGTGTAGTCATTCAACATCTGCACCTGTTGAGGCGTCATTCTGACCATGTTGACCGACCCACCGGATCGCGGTGGGGTGACAGTCGGCCGAACCGGCTGTTCCTGTGATGGCTGATGACTGGTTGATGGTTCCATTGGTCCCAAATGATCAGCTGGACTGGTTTCCGGAATTGACGACATCAAAGACCGACCACCAGCATGAACCCGATGACCGGTTCGTCCACCACGAACCGATGGTCGCAAGATATTTGGTCGTCTGGTCACCGGTGATGAGGTTTGTGATTGGGTTGACCAAGGTCCGGTCGCAAAATCTGGTTATTCACGACGGTCGTGTTCAATGTGATCACGACTGTTCCCTCAGGGCGTTGGGCTGGACCCATCTGTCCCCTGGCTGTCGTTTGTGAGGGCTGAGGCACCATTACTTGCTGTTCCATTCCATGATTCGCTGCAACCGGGGTGATGACACACGCGGAGCTCCTTGATGGACTGGGCTGATGAGGCGATGAAGCCAAAGCCTGAGTTCCAACATCAAATGATGGATCCCAGGACAGCCTATGCTGTGCTCCCGAATCCATGGCCCAAGTGTTCAGTACCGCCGTTCCAAGTGAGAACTCGTGTTCCAAATCAATTTCGAGATCCTGGAGCACTGAATGAACCAGGTCGTCCACAGGTGGCAATCCAGGCATTGCCGCAGCTCCTAGGGCCGTCATATCATCATCAGATTCTTGTAGAGCCTGCCCACGGTCTCGGGGCGAACCCAAGTCCATGCGCTCCTCAAGACCGATGACAGTCTGGTCCCAGGGACTCGACTCAGAACTCTGAGGAGAGTCCCTCTGATCCAAACCAAGTTCCTTCCAGCCCAATGTCCTGTTGAGTTGATCATTGAAGCTTCGTGCCTGAGCGGCTGAACCGCTAGGTTGGTCGTCATCCAAAGATGTCAGGCTAGATGCTGCTGTCACGAAGGCTGAGTCCGATGACGGACCCATTCCGGACGATTCAGGCTCAGATAATGTGGTCAAAGAACTAGAAATCACTGGATCCAGAGAAGGGGCACTGCTTTTCCGAGCAGACCCCAATGCCCAGCCACTCTTCTTTCTTCTCAGATCCGCTGCCGTAGCCGAACTGGACCGGGGGCGCATCCCCTGCACCGGGTCCCGGTCGTTGAACGACCCAGAATTTGCTCTCGACGTGGAAGGCAGACATCCCATGCAGTCCACGTGGGAGTCTCCACGATGTCTAGTCACCGAATATGGTTGGTGACGTAGTTCCCGTTCTTTCAAGCTTAGGCTTGTGCGCTTTTGATCCATATTGAGTTGAACTCTCTTCTTACTTTAAAAGCTCTTTTTGATAAAGACAATTAAGTGCAACTCAAAAATATTCTTAGGTACCCCAAAAAATACTAATATATACGTGTATTAAATACTGCACAAAATACAATAAATTGGTGTAGATTTTAGCAGACGACTGCTATTTTTGGCCAGAAAAAGAAATATTACCAAAATTAACCTAAAACGAATGGGATTAGACAAGCAAAATTACAAACACAAATAAAATTATCACAATAAAATTATTTGTTAATTAGGTACGAACTTTGGAAAAAAAATTCCTAGCTCAAATCCCAAAACTATCCCTAAAATTAGCTCACCCAAAAATAATGCTATATTAGAGCCTAAATTGGAGGAGAAACAGGTATACAATTTATACACGTATACAACAAACAGACCCTAGAGAAAAAATTTTCAGATTTCTGACCCTTGGGGGGTTTACCTACCTAAGGAAATTGGAAAAACTCGTGCCCTGAACGGGAAGAACTACGGGGGGAACCCCAACGGAACTAAAACAAAAATTCACAAAATTTTGAAGAATTTACGAAGGGGTTCAGGCAAGAAATCCCTGAGCTCCTGGCAGCCTAATGTAGCGAGGCTAGTAGGTTTTCCTACGTACTAACACCGTTACCACGCCGAGACGTAGCGGACGCGAAGATCGTGGCACAGATGGATAACGAACCGACTTCAAGAGACGGTCGGGACAGCCTCGCCAGATAAATACGCAGTTGGTAAATCCGATCCTAAGGGCGAGATGACTCTCACTCTCACTCACTCAGAATTAATCTACCTACCTAGCAGGAGCTCAGTAGAAATACAAACCTAACTAAATACTCTTTATATAATAAGAACGAACAACAAGTTATTATAGTTATAAAATAATAACAGTAATTAAGTGTGTCGAACCCTCACACAAACAACACACAAACAATGACTTACAGTTACAGCAGAGGTTGGACAGGCCAACCAACGTACCAAGCTCTGGGGAGAGCTGAGGGAGAATACAGAATATTTACACAGCAAATAAAAGGGGAAATAGCGTAATTAAACAAGCGCTCACAGTGACAGAATAATACAAGAAGGGGGGAAGCGAGTGTTGGGCTGGACCCTCCCACGAGCGCCCCCTAGTGAGAATTTCCCCAATCACGTAGCTCCCAAGTCACGAGGGGGGAACCCACCCAATCCCAAACATACACGTTGGGGGAGCTACGTGACTTGCAAAGTTCTCCCAACCCAAGATGATGATGATATACAAAGCCTGACGGGTAGCTGTGCTAGCTACAGCCGCCAGCAACGGAAAGGTTGACCATGTGTCACCTTGATCCGTTACACTGCCCAAGTTTAGGGCTAGCCCTAAAACTATAGCTCTAACCAACCAACGTCTGGCCGAACTAGGCCCGACCCCAGAACTATCATGTCTCCGCACCGACCCTGAGCCTGTTCTTCGCTTCTTGGGTAGCAGTGGCCTCCTTGGAGTCCACCGAGTACAGGATTGCCCATCCTGATCGACCACTGAAGACGACGAGGGCTAGCCCGAGCTAGCATTGCTCAGTGGGCGCGTGCAGGTGGAAATGCAATTTCTGCTCTAGTCTACGCAATAATCTCACAATACATTTAGCGTGCATAATGTTAATCATCGCAGCACTTACCGGTAGAAATGTTTTATTTAAGTACTTTCCCAATGTCAGCTCAACTCTGGCTGTCTTTGTAAAATCGAAGTATCCTGCAAGATAATGACCACCTCTAGAAATACTAAGCGGAAGCCGATAAATGTAACAGAAATAGCTTTGTTCAATTGTCATATTCCAGAAAAAGACAAACAAGACCAACGTTATAGTCTTAGCCATGTCAGTTCGCGGTAGCACAAAACTTAAGAAACTGCTATAATTTGTGCAAAACTATCTGTCTGTTTTGAGTATATATTTCCACACTTCAACTTGAAGAATTTGGAGAGAAAACTAGGAAGACTAGAAAACTGACAGTAGTCTGGGTCTTAAATCTTAGTAACGAAATTTCTGTGCGTTTGCGTAACATTTGATTTTACTGCGCAACCGAACATTCTGCCATGTATGTTCTAGTGACTTGAATTCTCACTATCCAGTGATAATCTGCAATTAAGTTAAATGATCAATGAACAAGGGTTATCCCTTTTAGAGTCAGCTAGAGTGTATTGTTCGTAAAACCAAGAGTACATAATGATAAGAGTATGACAAGCCTAACACTATGCAGTGTAGGCAAAAACTATGCTATGCGCGCTATCGGCTGACCCTCCCAACGAATTGACCCCCTCACACACCGCCCCTATATGGGTACTTAGTCCCAAACGGGGGTCACTCACTCGCTTAGCATGTTTTATACATGCAAGTGTTAAACATATTTATTTCAGCGTGTAATTATGCAAAGCAGTGAGCGACCCCCGTTTAGACCACGCTCCAGTACCTATCGAAGTATCCTGTAAGATAATGACGACCTCTAGAAATCAGTGGGGAGTCAGCCAATAGCTTAGTTTTGGCCTTCACTGCATAGAATGTTACGCCTGTCATACTCTTATCATTATGTACTCTTGGTAAAACCTAAAGAAGCTAATTTAGTATAGGTATAGGTATAGTGTAGGTATTTGGTATAGGGTTTTGGTAAATATTTATACTAGAATGTTAAAATGCTAAGCTTCACCAGGAGTCGAACCAAGCTCTATTGCAAAACACTGTGTGAAGCGAACTTTCACATGTTATGCATGCAGCCCAATATTGCATCTGCAGTGAATTGATAAAATGAATTTCAAACGTTGCTTACTTGTATTTGCTAGCTGCTTTTATCTACTTGATTTGTAAGATGAAGTCAAAGACAGCCTCAAGTTTGTCCCAATTTATTATCTTCTGTCATCAGGTGCATGACCTTGGCTGGCGCACATAATTAGAAGGAACAAGTTTTGCGATGACAGCTGATGAGAAAGGTTTGTTTGCAGAATGTTTATAACCTACGAATACATTCTTGTAAAAGGTAAAATGAGATACTCTCACTTGGTTAAATTAACTTTTTGTGGGCACACTTAACACTCACTTCAGCGATATTGTTTCTCACTTAGCATCTTAGGGTCAGCTCTCTTTCTTGAATGATCGTATAGAGACTAGAAATACGAGTCTGTGGGTGGGTCTCTTCTATGCTCGCAGTGGGGATCCCTGGTTACAGTGATTCTCTGTAGAAGCGAGATTTAAAGCCACTCGTGGACTTAAATTAGCATGTGAGGTACATATTAGAGATGAGCATTTCGGCCCGTCGGCCCGCGGGCCGGGCCGGGCCGGGCCGACATCCTTTTGTTAGCGGGCCGGGCCGGGCCGGGCCGGGCCAACAAAATTTTATAACTGCGGGCCGGCGCGGGCCGAAACGGGCCGGATCGACTATAGAAAATGTTCTAAAATCGCTAAAATTAGCTAAATATCTACTCATTAGTAGTAGATTTTTGGTGGTACTGCCACAGCTAGCTAGGCTAGCCGTGAACAACCGGTCCTCATTTTGTTAGTTAGCTGTCAAAAGTTACAGAATATTCTGCTGTAGCTATCGCGTTTTATATAATAGCCTTAAGATTTTTTAATAATTGGGTAGCATTTATTTCTTAACCTCATCAAATGTGCCACCTACCTCCTCAAATGTGCCACCTACCTCCTCAAATGTGCCACCTAATATTTCATAAGATTTTGCTATTAATACATAATACTTCATAAGATTTCGTTATCATTACCTAAGATTTCGCAAGATTATGCTATTATTACGCAATATTGCCCAAGTTTCAGCATTGATTGCATAATGTTTCCTATCCATTACCTCAAATTTTTGTAATAATTACGTAACGTTTCCCTCACAACCTCCTCAAATGTGCCACCTCTCTCCTCAAATGCGCCACCTCCCTCCTCAAATGCGCCACCTCCCTCCTCAAATGCGCCACCTCCCTCCTCAAATGCGCCACCTCCCTCCTCAAATGCGCCACCTCCCTCCTCAAATGCGCCACCTCCCGCCTCAAATGCGCCACCTCCCTCCTCAAATGCGCCACCTCCCTCCTCAAATGCGCCACCTCCCTCCTCAAATGCGCCACCTCCCTCCTCAAATGCGCCACCTCCCGCCTCAAATGCGCCACCTCCCTCCTCAAATGCGCCACCTCCCGCCTCAAATGCGCCACCTCCCTCCTCAAATGTGCCACCTCCCTCCTCAAATGTGCCACCTCCCTCCTCAAATGTGCCACCTCCCTCAAATATGTCAACCTTCCTCACTCCCCGGAAATGACTATGGCATAACCGGAAACATCTCCGGAAGTCTATTACTTAGCAGGAAGTGACTATTACATAACTGGAAATGAATATTATTTGACAATTACATTTCCGGAAACCTATTACCTAACCGGAAATGACTATGACATAACCGGAAACATCTCCGGAAGTCTATTACTTAGCAGGAAACACTTCTGGAAATCTATTACATAACCGGAAGTGGATAAGATCATTAAAAATTTAAATTCATAATTTAGATTTTTTTATTAAATTGCCTCGTATGGAGTGTCATTTCAACGCAAATGACATGGAGATTATGAATATCTAAAAAATTTTCAAAAAATTTTAAAAAATTTAAATTACGTAATTTAGATTTTTCATAAAATTATGTCGTGTTGGGTATCATTTCAAGGGTATTGACTTGAAGATTAAAAATATCTAAAAAAATTCAAAAAATTTTAAAAAATTTAAATTTCACAATATTCTTTATAAAATTACGTCATGTAGGATGTCATCTAATCGGAGATGACATGGACATTACGAATATCTAAAAAATTTCCAGAAAATTTAAAAAATTTAAATTTCGTAATTTAGATTTTTTATAAAATCGCGTTGTGTGGGGTGTCATTTCAACGGAAATGACATGGAGATTACAAATACCAACAAAAATTTCTAAATATTTAAAAAATTTAAATTTCACAATTTAGATTTTTTATAAAATTACGTCATGTAGGATGTCATCTAATCGGAGATGACATGGAGATTACGAATATCTAAAAAATTTCCAGAAAATTTAAAAAAATTTAAATTTCGTAATTTAGATTTTTTATAAAATCGCATTGTGTGGGGTGTCATTTCAACGGAAACGACATGGAGATTACGAATTTCTAAAAAATTTTCAGAAAATTTTATAATTTGATTTTTTTGAAAACCAACCTGCCAAGTTCAACCATTCCCTTTATCCCAACGAAAGGCAACCATTCCATTTATCCCAACGGAGGGCAACCATTCCATTTATCCCAACGGAGGGCAACCATTCCATTTATCCCAACGGAGGGCAACCATTCCCTTTATCCCAACGAAAGGTAACCATTCTCCTTATCCCAACGGAAGGGAACCATTCTCTTATACCAACTGAGGGCATCCATTTTCTTATCCCAACTGAGGGCAGCCATTTTCTTATCCCAACTAAGGCCAACAATTTTCTTACCCCAACTAAAAGACATCAATTTTCTTATCCCAACTGAAGGCATCCATTTTCTTATCCCAACTGAGGGCATCCATTTTTCCTCTCCTTGCAATCAATCACACAAATTAGCGAATCAGAATCAAGGGATATGCTAGCCAATCGTAATCTAGCATAAGTTTACCAATCAGAATCAAGCTATATGTTTAACATATAACAAAATTTGCCAATTTTGTGTCTATGTTTTGCACGTGAAAACGTGCAAAATCAAGATTTTGTGCGGAATGCCTCCGTTCTGGTAATGCAGCTTACCTCCGTTCTGGTAATGCACTTATTATAAATACCTTGTGCTTTGGAAGCATTTTCATTCGAGCAAAATGGGACCTTTCAAGTGCTCAATATGCGATGCTTCTTTCTCTCGGAACGACAACCTGCTCAGACATCTCAAATGGAAACATTCAGTACGTCTGGAACTTCTGGATAGAACTTGTCTGAATAGAACTTGTCTGAATGGCATGGTGTAAAATCTTTGCAAGCTAACCTTATGAGATCGGCATCGAAACTGCCGACCACACGGAGGCGTCTGCTGCACAAAAAGCAGTAGCATGTCCAACAGTGTGGAAAAAGAAGGGCCAGCGGCGACAGGCGAACCTGGGATAGCCAGGGGAAGCTCCACCCATCGCGGAAGCCGCTGGTTGAAAAGCTTGCAAGGATTTTACAGCATTACCGTTGCCAGGTGCAGCCATGCCTTGAGTGCCTTTTGCAGTCATAAGCAAACTGCAAAAGGGATT
Organism: Trissonchulus latispiculum; assembly: GCA_030248195.1. NCBI lineage: Eukaryota > Metazoa > Nematoda > Enoplea > Enoplida > Ironidae > Trissonchulus > Trissonchulus latispiculum. Next base: position 36,404 of record JASAND010006723.1, read on the forward strand.
GACTCCTTTGCTACAGCCGCGCCTTTGTGCGTTTTTCACGCTGTAGCATTTAGTCTAGTGACAGGAGCCGGCAACCGTCATAGCAGATGTAGTAGGTGGGAGACCCATCGCGGCTCTGTGCTCATAAAATATTAGTCGTTTTCTGAGGAGCACAACTAGCGTTGTACCCCGAACCTGAAGCTATGACGAAAAAAGATGCTGTCAATTAGGATCCAAACACAATTGTAAAATCAATATAGTATTCTTGTGAATCTATTAGCCTTACTATTTTCAATTACATGTTTCCAAAAATTTACTTTTTTGTTTTAGAACAATCAGCAAGATCTACCAGGTCCTTCCCATACTGCTGCATTACAGGTAAATATAAATTTTATGAATCAAATAATTATTCTATTCTATTGCAACTGAAATCTTGTTTTGAAATGATCCACTGTTGCTGCACAGTCGACACCGTTTTTCTGAAAATATGTTTTGAAACCGCAGAATGTTTTTATTTTAGAACAATCTTCAGATTCAACCAGGACCTTCACATGCTGTCTTACTACAGGTAAATCTAAATTTCACGATTCAAAATTTTATAAAACCTGTTGATGCTGCAATGATTCCTTATATGTTCTTCTTAATTTTAATTTCAATTTAATAATGTTTCAGTGTTGCAACAGATCATTCAAGGACCTAAAGACATTGAACCGTCATATCCGGGAAGTCCATGATCAACAAAAATCCTATGAATGCTCCAACTGCCAACGATTCTTTACTCGCTCCCATGGGCTCAAACGACACATGGAGACGGCGCACCAACCCAAACGTCCACGGATAATCACCACCTATAACCGATCAGCGTTGAACAATGCAATGAGAACCCTGACAATTCATCCCGGTGATGACGACTATGATCCCTCTGTATTCCTCAACAATCAAAGACCAGTAATCACTCGATCCATAGAAGAAATCCTTCAAGATCAATACGGCTTGAAATTCTGGATCAGTCTTCAAATCACTTTCCACAAAGACAAAAACGAACGCGAAATTATCAATGCCCATTTCACCTGTAAATCCCGATTGATCCTTCGAGAAACTATTGCTAATGACGAATTGACTACAGCATTCAGCGACATCCTCCTACATCTAGAACAGTTCTTAAAAAAAGGATCCGGCTGGGTCGTTGATAAACTGGACCACCTGGACGTTCATTTCGCCAAATACCGGCCCCTGCAAGGATCGTCCTTCATCCCGCTTCCAGACTTCATTGCCAACAAAAAGGCCGTAATCAACATTCAGAACAATGACAATGAATGCTTTAAATGGTCTGTTCTGTCCGCACTTCATCCTTTACCTCACCAAGCAAACGCTTTCAGAGTCAACAACTACATTCCTTTTGCCAACGAACTGGATTTTACAGGAATTTCCTTTCCCGTTGCTGTTTCTCAGGTGCCTAAATTCGAAAGACAGAATGACCTCAGAATCAATGTTTATACCCTCGAAGACAACAACGTCATCCCGCTATATATTTCAAAACGTAACGATGATCAGTGCATTCATCTCCTTCTTCTAACCCAAGGATCCCAAAGCCATTACTGCTGGATCAAAAATATGGATAGATTGCTTTATGATCAAACTTCCCACAAGGCATGCAATCATTTTTGTCCCCGATGTCTTATTCCCTGCTATTCTGCTGAGAAGAAGGCCCGCCACTTAGAACTTTGCAATCGTCACGAAGCCACCAGAGTCGAAATGCCTGACGACAACTGGCTAAAGTTCAAGAACATTCACAGAATGCAACGAGTTCCCTACATTGTAAGAATTTAATAAGATTCATATAATTAATTTAATTCATTCAATTGAATAACTTGTTCCTAAAAAGATTATTAGATTAATCCGTTTCTGATTAATTTTATAATTAAGATTTTAATTAACTTATTTTCAGTTATTGTTTTATTGTCATGAAACCAAATTTTGTGAGCAAACCTGCTGTATTTCAGATATACGCTGACTTTGAATGCCTCACAGAAAAGCTTCCTGGATGTCCTGCACGGAACGATGTTTGCTCCACGCTGAAATACCAACACCATACTCCGTGTGGCTTCGGTGCTGTTGGAGTTATGAATTGCTGCATGGAGCCAGAATTTGAGCCTAGCATGATATACCGAGGACAAGATTCAGTGAAAAAGTTCCTGGAAACAATAATTGAGGTTTGTTTTGTCCCACTTTGCACTTCTACTGTATGCTTAATAAGTCATTTTACAAATTAACCAAATATATTGATATGCTATTGAATACTTAACCAAGTGCTATTGTTTCAGAAAAACGAATCATATCAATCCAACCTCAGGGAGTCTGAACCTCTCAATTTGACTCCACAGGAGCAACGACACCACAATGACGCCAAGGAATGCTATATATGCTCAAAACCATTTAATGGAGAGCGCTCCGTCAGAGATCACTGTCACATCTGCGGCAAATACCGCGGAGCCGCTCATAATCAATGCAACATGGGTCTTCGCCTTAATCGAGACCTAGTCGTTGCCATCCACAATCTAAGACGATATGATGGACATTTGATCATGCAGGTAACATTTTACTTAATCTTCTAATAAATACTTTCATTGGTTATATCAGATCATTACATCTGACTACCACCATTAATCAAATAATTTAATATCTTCTTTTTATTGTAGGAAATTGGCGTTCTCTGTGACGAAATGGGATTGTCAATGGAATGCATCCCAAAAGGAATGGAAGACTATCTCAGTTTTACACTAAAAAAGCAAAAATCATCAACGCATAATAACAACCTCATAGATGATGAAGCCGACGACGACGACGAAAGCCCCGCCTGGAAAATTAAATTCATCGACACTTTCCAATTCCTAACCAGTTCCCTTGACTCCCTCGTTTCAAATCTACCCAAAGACTCTTTCCATTCTATGGCTAACGAATTTGCCCCGGATCAGCTAGAACTCCTAATTCGTAAAGGAGTCTACCCTTACGATTATATGGACAACTGGGAAAGATTCGATGAAACCAAACTTCCCTCAAAGGATAAATTCTGGAACGAACTCAACGAAGAAAACATCACCGACGAAAAGTATGCCCACGCCCAAAACGTATGGAATCAACTAAATATTCAGAACCTTGGACAGTATCACGACCTTTACCTGAAAACCGACATCCTCCTTCTCGCTGATGTTTTTGAAAATTTTCGCCGATTTGCCCTTGAACATTATGGACTCGACCCTGCTCATTATTATACCCTTCCTTCCTTTGCTTGGCATGCTTGCCTAAAAATGACCAAAGTATGGCTTGGACTTCTCAGCGACCCTGATATGTACTTATTCTTTGAAAACGGCATTCGTGGGGGTATCTCCATGATCTCCCATCGATTCGCCAAAGCTAACAACCCAGAAATTCCTGATTTTGACCCATCAAACCCAACTTCCTGGATTATGTACCTTGATGCTAACAATCTTTATGGATGGACTATGGTTCAGAAACTCCCCGTCAAAAACTTCCGATGGCTCAGTCGAACTGAAATTGACTTAATTGACTGGAGTCAACAAACCGACAATCAGACCAATGGCTACGTCCTTGAAGTTGATCTTGACTATCCCGAAACCCTTCATGATTCCCATAACGATTACCCTTTGGCCCCTGAAAAAGTCCAAATTACTGGAGATATGTTAAGCCCTTATGCTCAATCCCTCTGCGAAGACCTCGGCACAACCCCATCCAAAGTCGAAAAGCTCGTCCCTAATCTACGTCCCAAATCCAAATACATTATTCACTACCGAAACCTGCGATTATATTTACAACTTGGGCTTAAACTCACCCATGTCCATCGCGTCCTCCGATTCGAACAGCGTCCCTGGATGAAACCGTACATTATGTTTAATACTGAAATGCGTAAAAATGCAAAAAATGACTTTGAAAAAGATTTATTTAAACTGTTAAATAATGCTGTATTTGGTAAAACTATGGAAAATGTACGTGAATATCAAACTGTACATCTTGTATCTAATGAACGTAAATTTGAGAAACTTGTAGCTAAGCCTCGTTTTAATCGTGCAACTATATTTAGTGATAAGCTTGTTGCTGTATCTATGGATCGTGCTTCTGTAAAGCTTTGTAAACCTATTTATGTTGGATTTAGCGTTCTTGATTTGTCTAAATATTTATGGGCAAACGGTTGGACTTAGCAACAAAATGTTCAAATCAGTTCATGAAGCGTATGTCAGCGCATTGAATGCTGACTACGACATACCTGATTGCCATGGGACGCCACTTATCAAAATTCACCATTGGAAAAACGGAAAAGTCATAGAATCTTGGACAATTCAGCCTCCGTTTAGGTGATGCCTCCGTTCTGGTAATGCAAGCTTCATAAATGCCGGAAAAAGTTTGGACTTTCATTTGAGATGGCAAAACGCTGTAAGACTTGTCTGAAATCTAAAAATTGCCAGTGCCTACTAGATTTGGTTGCCCTTGGAGTTTGGACGCGCAAGAAGCCTTCACCTCCAAAACGATTGACAAGCAGACAACCAAAGCGACTTCAACTTTGTCACATTTGTGGACGCTTCACAACGCGACTTGGGGCACACTTGGTATATGAATGTGCTAGACTCAACCATAGAAGATACACAGGACTTGAATGATGGATGCAATCTATAACTTCGTGAAAAACAATTTTTCCAACCATAACTTGGATATGCCCGCCCCCAACGGATCTGGCTGCTTCCTTGAGCATATTAGACTGGTTGCTCAAAACACTTTTTGTGATAAAGTAAACTATGGACGCATTATTGCCTTTATTTCATACTGTACACTGCTTGTTGATGTATATAATATTGAAAAAGAAATTGTAATTTATTGGTGCTCTTTGTGTATCTATTCATATTACAAATAAAATTAAAAAGAAAAGAGAGGTACATTCAAACACAAATAGAGCATGAATATAAATTTATTTACAATTTTTTAGATTTTCGCAATCTCCATGTCATTCCCGTTGAAATGACACCCCACATGACGTAATTTTATAAAAAATCTAAATAAAGAATTTTAAATTTTTTAAATTTTTTGAAATTTTTTAGATTTTCGTATTCTACAGACCATTTGCGTTGAACTGATAACCCACACGACGCATATTCAGATAAAATCAAAATTAGCAATTTAAATTTTTTGAAATTTTTTGAATTTTTTTAGATATTTTTAATCTTCAAATCAATACCCTTGAAATGATACCCAACACGACATAATTTTATGAAAAATCTAAATTACGTAATTTAAATTTTTTAAAATTTTTTGAAAATTTTTGGATTTTCGTAATCTCCACATCGTTTCCGTTGAAATGACACCCAACACGGCATAATTTTATGAAAAATCTAAATTACGTAATTTAAAGTTTTTTTAAATTTTCTGGAAAGTTTTTAGATATTTGTAATCTCACATTTTATTTCAAGACATGATATCCTACATGACGTGATTTTATAAAAAAATCTAAATTATGAATTTAAATTTTTAAAATTTTTAACAAATTTTGTGCCTATTTGTAATCTTCGGTCATTAGGTAGAGCAAGTTGAAAGATATGATTGTCGCTGCAGCACCATGTTCCTCCAAAAAAATCGGGTCTGAGGATTTCATTTCCGGTCAGGTAATAGGTTTCCGGAGGTGTTTCGGTTATGTTATAGTCATTTTCAGGTTAGGTAATAGTAATTTCCGGTTAAGTAATAGACTTCCGTTCACGTTTCCGGTTAGCCATAAGCTTGCGGACGTACGGTTGACCTTTTAAGAAATAGAATTGACACAATTAAACATATAGCAAAGTTAGGAGACACGTTAGAGGAGATAGGTGGCGGAATTGAGGAGGTGGGTGGCGGAATTGAGGAGTTGGGTGGCGGAATTGAGGAGGTGGGTGGCGAAATTGAGGAGTTGGGTGGCGGAATTGAGGAGGTGGGTGACGAAATTGAGGAGATGGGTGGCGGAATTGAGGAGATGGGTGGCGGAATTGAGGAGGGAGGTGGTGGAATTGAGGAGGGTGGTGAGAGAATCGAGGGGGTGGGTGGCGGATTTGAGGAGTTTGGTGGCGGAATTGTGGAGGGAGGTGGCTCTTTTGAGGTGTTGGGTGGCGGAATTGAGGAGGTGGGTGGCGGAATTGAGGAGGGAGGTGGCGGAATTGAGGAGGTGGGTGGCGGAATTGAGGAGGTAGGCGGCGGAATTGGGAGGGAAACGGTGGCAGAATTGGAAGGCAAGCTGCAGTGCTGGGAGGGAACGGTGGCGGAATTGGGAGGGGAATGGATGAATTGTGGAGGCATAGAAAATGTTACATAATCATTGCAAAGTGTTTAGGAAACATTACGCAATCAAAACTTGTCTCAAAAATTACACAATTGTAACAAAATCTTAATGTATATATGTAATTATTGCAAAAAGTTAGGAAACACTATGCCATTAAAAGGAGGCATTTAATAAGAAACATTGCGCATTCAATACTGAAACATAGGAAATATTATAGTCACAGAATTACAAAGTATGACGTAACATACCAGGATTATGTAACATAGCAAATTCAATTAATGAAACCATTGGCCGGCTGAATAGCACAATAGTTCGCTAGCTTAGCTAGCTGTTCCCGTACCCCCAAAAATCTACTACTCATGTCAGCCGTTAGCTAACAGAGCATTGCCCAGAAAATAGACATGATGCTTAATTGCATTGCATTGCAATTGCATTGCTTAATTGCATTGCATTGCCATTGCATTGCTTAATTGCATTGCATTGCAATTGCATTGCTTAATTGCATTGCATTGCACACTCCCGTGATTGTAAGTCTGTGCTGTGACCTCTGCTCAAGAGCGTGCTGATAGGGCAGGTTCGATGCAACTTGATTTAGCGGTCACTCTCCGCTCAAGCATTTATTATTCTTTATTCACGAGATCAGGTTAAACTATAATTAAATGCCTGCTTTTTAACTTCACGTTTGTGTAGATTAAGTTTGTGAATCAACAACCGAAGCCGTACTTGTCTAGAATACAGCAACAATTTAATGCTTTCAGTGCTAATTTTGTAGATAATCTGGAGGGATCAGAAGAGGCGCTGAAGACATGTCTTGGTAAAGAACAAAGTCTATCAGAGGCTCATCTGCTAATGGCACAGGTATATGTTTGGCTGTATGTAACTGTGATATTGCATGTCAAGTATGTAAGCTCACTAAGTCAAACCATCTCATTTCTTACATCTGTTTCTTACAGTTAGGCTACTACACGCCAAAACAGATCGCCCGGTCCAAAAGCAGCCACCTTTGATAAAATCTGTTTATTTAGTATTACTACCACGAGTTTTTGACATTTGGTTTGGTAATACTGAGTATCTAGCTCGCCACATTTCACATTTAAACCACCTAGTCTTTCTATTCATAGTACATTACTTAATAAACTGGAGATGCAGTCAAAAAACCATTTTACCTACTACTTACTGGTATTTGCTTTTGAACATCGGTTTCTCAAAAATAACCCAACGGAATTGGTATAGCAGTTGTTTTTCTTTGTTCCCGCTAAAATGTTTCCAGCGGCGAGAAATATGTGTGCGAAGTTGTTTGTAATCGTACATTTGGCAGATTTCTGGAGCCTGGAAGAACCGTTAAGTCAAATGCAAAACGGCCCTCAGCCCATATGTCCTCTTGCCACAGCTCTACGTATAATTCTGGTAGATTCTGCAGTATTATAAAATTGATCTTTAGAGATAGGGTTGATCTACTTTTGTCCTAAAATTAAGTTTTGGTTAGTTCCACACAGTGCTTCAAAGCAGTTTATGCATGTTTTTTAACTTCAAAATTGAGAAAGCTACGGCATTTCAAAATCATTGCACAAAAAGAAACTACCGCCTTGGTATTCAAAAGGAGCGTTTGGCCCAGGCTTCGAACATTCAACAGATGTCAGTGTATCTATCGATGTCAGCATCTAGCTGTCCAATTTTTGGTATTGCTTAATTCCAAGGAAAGCTCCAAGCTGCCGAAAACCTATGAAAATTTACATATAAAGTTGGATAGGAATACGTTTTATCAATTTAGACGGTTAAGATACCATGAAGCTGTACAGGCTGGAAGGAAGCTGACTGTCTGGGCTATACTTGAAAACTTTCTATGGAATTTCGTTAGTACTTCATGTCCTATCCGCGAAATTTTTCTAGGCGTGTGTATTCATTACCTTTTGATAGACGCATTGGATTCTTTTTGTATTAATGATGAAATTTTTACTGCTTCAGATTCAGCTCAAACGGGGAAATTTTGCCCAAGCATCGCAATCCCTTGAGGTGGCCTTGAGTACCAACTTTGAAGTCAGAGATCATCCTATCTACCATCTGACCAGAGCAAACATTCAAATGCAAGCAAAGGATATGGCTGGTGCTATCCACACCCTGGAACGTGCTGTTCATTTGCCTGGTTTCAAAAATAAAAGTACTACAAATGATTAGAAAACCCACTTTTTCGACCGAAAACTTAACGATTTCTAGTGATTTAATTTTTCAAATCAAAGAACTATGGCAGTTTATGGATAGTACTTTTGCTATACAAGTAATACAAAGAAGAATGTAGCATTTGTCTTAGTAGACATTGCGACAGGGCGTATACTTGATATAATGTGAACAATTTCTATTCTACATATTCAATGGAAATAAAAATATGATTAACTACTGCTGATGTTGGGAGTACTGAAAATCATGTTGCCAAAATGTTATTTGTTTTTTCCTTTGTGCTGTCGTTATGAGTTCACTGGGCTCGTCAGCTTAGAAAGTTATACCAGGCACATCAAACATCTAAAGTCCAGCACACGTCATTCTAGTTCGTTAGCTGTCAGCTCAAAGATTCAGAGCAGCCGGCGGAATAGGCAAGAATGAGGAAAAGACAAACGACTACTCGGTAGCATAATTGAACCATTGGGATAGCATAAGTGCAATTCGACATGGCAACCTCATGCCTCAATTAGTAGAAGCCCGTTTGCAGCGTTGACCAGATGTCAGGCGACACCTGTGGCACCCTTTTTATTGGATGGAGTCCGGGTCCATCAAATTTCCCACGGAAATGGCATTTAAGCCCCCCTCCACATTCATCGAATATAATCAATTCCATTACGTTAGTTTAATTTATTGCTCACTACCTTAACTAGCAATTTATTTAGATATAACGTGTTTCCTTTTTAGATGTACCATCCCAGAAGAAAACTGCAAAAGGAAGTCGCTGGCTCACTGGTCTCAGTTTAACGGAAGCTGACCGCATGTCCATTTATTTGGCACTGTTAGATTGCTACAAAAATGTTGGGAGAACTGTAAGTAGCAGTGCTGAGTTTAACTGAAGCTGATCGAATGCCTATTTATTTAGTACTTTTGTAGCGCTTCTACCAGGGCTGGTGGACCATGACGAAACCAAGGACAAGCCCAAACGGGAGCCGTCAGGCACCCTTGTACCCACGAAACCAGGACCTAGAAGAGAGAAGGGAAGAGGGAGATTCAGCTTTTCACTCACCATTGAAAGTAAAGAATTGGTCCCGCCGGGGATCGAACCACGGCCCTTCTGATCCGAAAGCAGACATGCTACCGCTACACCACAGGGACATGAGCTGAACTCCCATATCGGGCTTATCAATCTTTCCTACGGCTGCTTCCCTTACATCTCCCCCGGGTTTCAATTAAGACGCGTCCCGCGGCTTACTCAACTCGGAATCGAACCGAGAGCGCATCCAGCGCAGGGCATTCTGAGCCCAAGGGATCCGTGCTCCCCCGACACACGTTCCAGACCCCTTTACATCCAACCAACCAGAAGCAACTACTGGGGGACCGGAGACAGGAGTCCAATCCGGGTCCTGAGGCAGCCTCGACACATGTAGCGCTTCTACCAGGGCTGGTGGACCATGACGAAACCAAGGACAAGCCCAAACGGGAGGCGTCAGGCACCCTTGTACCCACGAAACCAGGACCTAGAAGAGAGAAGGGAAGAGGGAGATTCAGCTTTTCACTCACCATTGAAAGTAAAGAATTGGTCCCGCCGGGGATCGAACCACGGCCCTTCTGCTCTAGAGTCAGACATGCTAAACCACTACACCACGGGACCATCAGCTGAACTCCCATAGCAGGCTTATCAATTTTCCTATGCCTACTTCCCTTACACTTTTAGATTGCTATGAAAATGTTGGAAGAACGGTCAGCAAATCTAAAATAAGGAAACAAATGCTTCCAAATCTAAAGTCAAATTTCACTGCACTCATTTGACCCATGCACTCATTAAAACGACATTTGGTCTTTCGTTTTAGAAAGACGCTGAAAAGTTATTTGCTGAGTCGGCTCATGAATTTTCTGGTGCTAAAGAAGAAAAACTGTTAGCTCTAAGTAATGCTGATCTGATGCTATCTCGTGGCGAAGTTGACAAGGCCATCGAAAGCTTAAAGTCAGTTGGTCCTGAGCACCCACACTACTTAAAGGCCAAACAGAAGCTGGCTGAAATATATCTAAATCAAAAGCGTGATCGACGACAATATATCGAGTGTTACAAGTTTGTTTTTGTCTTTTATTGTTATTCTATTGTGTTAATTCAAAAGCTCAAACTACTGCCTAGTAAGATAAACCGGGCCGGCCCCTGGCCGGGCCTGATCCGGGCCGGCTTTGGCCCGGTTGTTGGGTCGGCAGGCCCGCCCGGGCCCTGGACGGTCAGCCGCGGAGGCCCTGCCCTGTCAAATTTTTGTTGTGCAAATTTCATTTGTGCTATTGTTTCACACTGTTCACCGGGCCGACCGGACCTGCACCGGGCCACCGGGCCCACCGGGCGTAACGGGCCTTGAATCGGGCTTCGGGGCACATGGCGGGCCCGAGGCTCGGCCCGGTCGGATAAGCAGGACCGGCCCCTGAAATTTTTGAACGGCACAACTCTACTCATATGCGCATGCCAAAGGTCTCCTTAGCTGTCATGTAGTTTTCAAAAACTGTAATTTTGGAGTCACTGAACGCCTCCGTCGAAATCAGTGAGAAGAAAGTTTATTCGAGCTGGAAGACCTTATTACTTCAGGCCACACGCAATTTTTTGATATATCATTTTAGAATTATAATGGCCCAACTAACATAATGAACCTGCTTGCTGGCAAAAAACGTGCTAAGTCTCAGACTCAGTTCTGAGATATGGCCCTTCACAGTTTGAGAAATCGTCGATTTTGAGCCAAACAGCGATTAGTCAACGATACAGTTTTTCAAATTTCTTTTTTTGACCAAAGGAAAGCACGCCATGACTTTCCAGAAGATAGTCTTGAGTAACAGCCAGTCAAAGTTGAAAAAACGGCAAAGATCAAAGGCTTTTGAAAATCGAAAAAATTGAATAACTGAATAATAATAATAATAATAATAATAATAATTGAATGAATAAAAATGGAATTCTTAACGAAATTAGTTGACATTTGGGAACGATATGTCTGGGACATAGGCTAATTTTCCACTGAGGGGCTAGTTCTTGAGTTACTGAGTTTTCAAACCTAAAAATCGGCTTCTTCAAATACATTTTAATTTTTCAAATTTCTTTTCAACCAAAGGAAAGTTCTCGTTATGATGGTTCCGAAAATATATACGGTGCTGCAGCAAAACGTATCGCTAAATCAGTATAAACAAAACAATTTCACTGCCTACCAATTTTTTGGTCAGACTTTAGGACCATCTATATCTTTCAGGAACAAAGTCAACAATCAAAACTTGCCATTTAGCCGACATGGTAAAATCACAAAAATGGACCTTACTCACGAACCGCTCCTGATATTTTCACGTTTTTCCGTACCTGTAATGCCTAATCAACTGACAAAATATGAAGCTAATAGATTTTTTAATATTTCTAATGTTTCTAAATGTTGGGCTGTCCTCTCTAGTGTTGTTGCCCGGCCGGTTTTTTGACTCGGCCGGCCGGACCCGGCCGGCCGAGCTTGTGAACCCGGCCAGCCGGCCGGAACCGGCCGGCCGGGTGATGCAAACCCGGCCGGCCGGCAAAAGGCCGGCCGGTACCAGTTTTGCCCTATTTTTCGTGTATTTTGCATAATATTTAGCATTAATTGATGCATACAGTTACTCCTGGTTATGTATAACAGATAAAATCAAGTAGTATCCTTTTTCTGAAAACCGGCCGGCCGGCCAGCCGGCCGGTTCCGGCCGGCCGCCGGCCCGGCCAGCCGGCCGGCCGGATTGTCGGCATAGCGGGCCGGCCGGCCAGCCGGCCGGGAACGGCCGGCCGCCGGCCCGGCCAGCCGGCCGGTCGGATTGTCGGCATAGCGGGTTTTCCTCGGCCGGCCAACAACTCTAGTCCTCTCTCCCCACCGGAGGCAGATGATGTCAAAGTCAAACAAACCTGGGTTGGTCGCAGTTTCGAGATAATCGGGGTCTACCAATGTGCAAGGTTTGGACGTCTTTAGTCTGCAAAAGATCTGAAATATTGCACTTGTTCAAAAATCCGTTAAAACTCTTTTGAAATTCAAAATAAATTACGTTGATTTTATTAGAAAGAGGAAAGTTTTAAGCTACCAGTTTAATATAAAAGCGGCTTCTTAACTCCGAGTAATAAATGAGTAATAACGGTTCCAAGTTGATGCCTCCAAAAGGAATCACCGCCTTAAAAAGATTATTTTCATAAACGTTTCACTGTAAAAGAAACCCAGCTCCACATAACACTCAGGCGACAGCGCATCCTTCACGGTTGAACATTTCTTACTTCCAACTTCCTGTAACATTTGACATATTTTTATTTTATTGGGTCTCAATTATCGCTATACTTTCACAAACATTTCGCATTGTATTTGTAGGCAAATTGTTGAACAGAATCCATCAATTGAAGCTATGGTTATGCTTGGAGATGCCTATATCAATGTTCAGGAAGTAACAAGTCTACGTTCTTTCATGCATACCAGTCAGCTTCTCCATAGCAGAAAACTAATGGAATTGTTAGCTGTACTATTTTGCAAGCACTCCCTTTACCAGTTTTTGTCTTTGCGTTTTGCTTTAGACTGAACAAGCTATCGATATGTATGAATCTGCTTTGAAAAAGAATCCTAAAAATCACGCGCTAACTCAAAAGTTAGGGCATGCCTACGTCAAGTCGCATAACTATGGAAAGGTACTTAAACCAAGAGTACATAATGATAAGAGTGTGACAAGCGTCACACTCTATGCAATGAAGGCAAAAACTATGCTATGCGCGCTAACGGCTTACCCCCCCCCACAAATTGGCCCCCTCTCACACCGCCCCTATATGGGTACGTGGTCCAAACGGGGGTCGCTCACTACTTTGCATAATTACACGCTGTAATTAACAGGGGCCCAATTTGGGGAGGGGGTGCAAGCGTGTATGCTTAACACATAGATGTACAAAATATACTAAGCGAGTGAGCGACCCCCGTTTGGAACTATGTACCAATATAGCGGCGGTGTGAGAGGGGGTCAATTTGTGGGGGGGTAAGCCGTTAGCGCGCATCGCATAGTTTTTGCCTTCATTGCATAGAGTGTGACGCTTGTCACACTCTTATCATTATGTACTCTTGCTTAAACTTAAACTTAAATTTTTTAAATGGAGGGTAAACCTACGTTTCAGGTGAAATATTTTTGACAATTGAAAATCCGGAGTTATCAAATTTCGTTGGTATGGTCAAATATGCATTGTCGCCTGCAGATTTGCTCGCTTAACAGTTACAAGGTCATAATGCTGCTATTTTTGCAATTTGTCTTATTTTAGGCTGTGAATTATTACGAAGCAGCAATGAAAACAGGCCAACAAAACTTTTTAAGGTATTACGTAATTTCAGTGACGATAGCAGTTAACAAATTTCTTTTTAACAGAGGAGAAATTTCTTGTGATTGACATGGTTGAGTTAAGAGTATGTCAGTAGGTATTCTCTTTATCCTCAGAGTAAAACTAAAACTGGTTTCTTCGCTAACAGCCGACTCCCAAGCAAATCAGACCCATCATTTCAAAGAAATTTGCGAGCTATGATTAGACTTAGATACAACGCACAGGTTGTGATTCAGAGCTTAAGTTCGTGAACACAGGGTGAGTGAGGGTACCACTGCTTGGACCAGGTACTGGTTTGCGCTGGAGTCACTAGAGTCCAATTTGCGGATGGGACGTCACTAGGGTCTAATTTGAGGAGGTCACTCACCGAGGTCAAACTTTGATGGCTTTGTTAAGGACGGAAACATATAAATCAAATCGTTAAAGCGCAAGACTTTATCAGGACTACAGCATTACGAGTGAAGTCATTCAAGCTTGAGATGCAATCGCAAGACTTTTCCAACATTTTTAGAAATCTTATGTTTGCCATTGCTTAGCTCAGATTTTGCTCGGATTGCAGTGCGATGGCCTGGCACCAGGGTTTTTTGCGTCCAGATGTGCGTCTGGACGCAAAGTTTCTTATCTGGACGCAACGAAATTTTAACGGGACGCAAGCTAGACGCAACATTATTTCGGGAGAAAATTCACTTTTGTAAGAGTAAAAACTTTAAATGTTTCCAGTACCAATTTTTCAGTTTTTTCCAAAAATTTCTTCGAGTTCTGGGCTCCGCCCCCAGACCCCTGGTGTTTACCACTTTGTCGTGGAATGCCAAGGTGCAAGGTCATGTCTCAATGTTATTTATTAAGTAGTTGTCCACCTGTATCCATAGATCTTTTTGAACTCGCAAATTTCACATCAATAAGTAAAACATTACAATGTGCATAACCGTGAACATTTGAGTTTAATTAACAGAATTTTGAAGAATAATATTACACCACGCATACACGCTGCAATTTACGCAAAGAACGAAATAGCATTTGATGCTTTAGTTAGATGTAACAGATACAAATTAATTCTTTTAAACATTTTTATTACGGATTTATTCCTAATTACAAAAAAATCTCCAACTTCTGGGGGGCTTCGCCCCCCAGACCCCCCACTGATCTTTTATACTAATCTTTCGAAGAATCAGTAATTCTCAGAGTTTTGAAAACGGACTTTGTGTTTTCATATTTACTACCTTTCTTCTTAGTGATATTAATTTAATAACTATTTCATTAATTTTTAATACCGTAATTAGTTTACCTATAACAATAGAATAATGTGTGTCAATACAATCGAAAATTACGCACAAAATGCGGTAGATGCTCCAGACGCTAAATTAATCTTTTTAAACATTTCCATTACGGATTCAATTCGTAATTGCCAAAAATCTCCAAATTCTGGGGGGCTCCGCCCCCAGACCCCCCGTTACTCACTTTCAATACTGTTTTCAGGGATCAGAAGTTCTCAGAGTTTTTGAAACTGAATGTTTGTTTGATATTTACTACCTTTTTCTCAATGCTATTCCTAAATATTTCATTAATGTTTAATACTTTAGTTAGTTTAACTATGTATGACATTGAAATATCGGAATAATGTGTGTCAATAATATTGAAAATTACTCAAGGTATTGCGTTAGATGCAACAGGTGCCAAATAAAATATTTTTAAACATTTCCATTGCGGATTATTCTGGAATTGCAAAAAATTCTTCAACTACTGGGGGCTCCGCCCCCCAGACCCCCCGTCGTGTACATTGCCCTCATCGCTGCTCAATATGTACCTTTGTATTCCTGCATTAATGTTAAGCAGCATCAACTTTCTAAATAGTCTAAATAGTGTTACACTAAAGAAATTATCAAAATTTTGATATAAATCAATTTTTTTGCACAGAAAACACGATAAAACAAAAATTCTACCTGGACGCAAAATTTCTTAACCGGACGCAACTTAAACTTAGCGGGACGCAAGGTTGACGCAAATCCGAAAACTAAAAAATCCTGCCTGGCACACTCTTCTCATTACGTACTTTTGGTAATATGCACAACACACTGTAACGTCTGTTGTTGGTAATGATTGTGTTTAGAATTGATCTAGCGGAGTTATTGCTACGACTTAAACATTATGAAAAATGTGAACGCGTGTTGAAGCAAGGTTTGGAGAAGCAGCCCGCTGCTGGATCTGGAGGTTTGCACTTTGTTATATGAGAGCCCCTTTTTGTGTTTCTCCGTTCGAACTCGAGAATTTCTGCCATGGGCGTTCAGGCTAATGCCAGAACATAGACATCTAAGCAGTAGTCTTCTTTATTCTGATGTTTTGCTTCCAAAAAACAATATGTATTCCACTTAATAACTGTTCCGGCTATGAGTTCATCAGCAGGATATAACTTTGCGGCAACGCTTCCTCATAGCAGTTACATGATCAGTTGAATATGGCTATATTGTATAAAATTGCATGTCTAGACATACAAAATTTGGTTTACCGAGTCAAGTTTCTGGTTCTTTTGTCGAAGTTGCAGCGCCAGACTGGGGACCCAGAAAAAGCATTTGGCACACTTACCGAAGCCAAGGAACTGCAAGCTAAGTTAGTTTCAACGGTTGTATTAATGGAGTTTGCAAGCTTCGAATTTCGCAATGAAAAATCTTAATGTTATTTTGAAGGTTGACTGTGACACGTGGTTTTTAGTATAATTGCCGTTGACATCTTTATAATGTTAACAGCCTGAATGTGGTAGTCGTTGTCGTCGTCATCGTAGTCGTAATACAAATTTCTTCAGTTTGTGGTAACAGTCTGACATTCACAATCTAAGGTCTGACCAAAAGGATCCTGAGCGTTGATCCTCTATTCTGAGTGCACATTCAAACTTAGCATGTACAAAGTTTGTATTCTGGAACGCTAAACAGATTCTACGGAACCCTAACTCACTCGACACTAAATCAAAGCATCAATTCATTTCACTTTGAAATTATTAAACAAATCTTACCAAGAGTGTATAAAGGACTTTATAGACTCTTGATCTTGCTAATGTGACAGTCCTTGGCTAAATCGGATATATCCGCTGCAGGCCCGGTAAACGAATGTGTAGTTGCCAACAAGTGTGCACCAAGTTTTGTTGAATGCATTTGTTTTGATTTTGGTTCGGTTTTCCCGGCTGATGCACTAAAAATGTATAAAGGTAATAATATTTGGAAAAAAGATGTTGGAGTGACTCTTTCATTTTACCGGAATCTAAGGAATAGAGTGTTCGGTGCATTCTTTGATCAAGGTTCATAATACATTGGAAGCTCATAGCTCACTATCCGGTTGAACCGTGCAAATCAAATGAACAAGTAAACATGTTGTTATTAATGTTATTCAATACGGCAGTTCTGTATAGCAGTGGTCTATAAGCTGACAATGTTCTAAGCCGAAATCTATAAACAATCTATAAGCCGCAATATGGATACAGTGGATTGTCCTTCTGTTGAGGCATCTAAAAATTTATATTTGTATTAGCTCACTTAAAATATGAAGTCATCGGACGAACGACACATGAACGGACGATCAAGCTGTTTTCAAATTTCAATCATATGGTTCTCTGAGACAGACAATCCCTGTTTAATGCATTTTTCACTTCAATTCAGTTCATCAACTTAACTCAACTCAGTACTACATCATGCATGTTTACGTTTTAAAGCATTAGTCCAACTTGATACTTGATTGCACTACGATCAATGAACAGCAATCTTTAATATATTCATGTAATACTGATTTAGAGTTGTGAAAAGAGGAATGGTTGAATTGCCGGATTCCATTCAGGATCAGAAGAAGTTGGCTGCAGAGTAAGCATTTAAGGTTGACTATGTTTGAATGGGGAAGTAATGAGGTCATATGAGGTCATACATAGAACATATAACGACGCCCAGAGATTGAAGCTTAATTTCTGAATGCATAGTTAAATAAACTAAGATGATACTAAGGTAAATGATACTAACAACGCCTCCATCTTTAAGAACAGTAAACTGCTAGATTTGTTCGGGCTACTACGATAAAGGTTCTCCGTTGATCAAAATTAGCACCACCCCGTGATTGGTGAAGGTGAAGGGGCATAGCAAATTGCAGAAGGCCCTTACTGTTATATATGTACAAACCGTTTGGATCCACTTGACCCTGGTTCAATTCAATTGGAATCTTACGTGGAGCAGATGGAAGAATACTTCATGTACAATAAAATTACTAATGTACAAAGAAAAGGTTTGTAAAGTACTAGATAGAATGGAAGCCGACGGACAACTGGAAAAAGTCTCCAGCAGTGAATGGGCTACTCCAACGGTGAACATCCCGAAACCAGATGGCGACGTCAGAATATGTGGAGACTACAAAGCAACGCTCAACCCAGCTTTAAAAGTTGATTGGCATCCACTACCAAGTCCAGAAGAATGTTTCCACACGATGATTGGAGGTCAGAAGTTTACAAAATTGGACCTGTCCCAAGCATACTATCAACTCTCTCTTGACGACGAATCAAAAGATTTGACAAAAATGAATACTGTAAAAGGTTTATACAGATGGAAGCGTCTACCCTTTGGAATTTCGTCAAGTCCCGCATATTTTTCAAAGTTTAATGGACAAAGTCCTTCAGGGTATTCCAGGAGTGGTTTGGTACCTAGATGATATCCTAATCACTGGCAATGATTCAAAAGAACACCTTGGACGGCTCGAGGAAGTGCCAGCAGGCTTAGCAACAAGGGATTTCAAGGGCGCATCACCAAATGCTCCTTCTTAAGAATGTAAAAGAAATTGAAAGTTTCCTAGGTGGAATTAACTACTACAGCCGCTTCATTCCTCACATGGCCACCATCGCTGCACCTCTTAACGCATTGCGCCAAAAGGGTACCAGCTGGAGTTTGGGCAAAGTCGAACAAGATGCTTTTGAGAAACTAAAAAGTTCCACTTCGGATTCAAGTTTGACGATTCATTCAACCCCAAGCTTCCCTTTAAGTAGATTGTGACGCTTCAAGTAGGAGCGGTCCTATCACAGTTGTCGGATGAAAAGAAAAGCCGGTGGTTTTTGTCTCTCGCAGTTTAAATAAAGCAGAAAGAAACTACTCGCAAGCGAAAAAGAAGCCTTGGCAATAGTCTGGACAGTCAAGAAACTTCACAAGTACCTGGCCGAAAGAAGATTCTTGTTAAATACGGACCTTGTCTGCCTTTGGTGACCTTACTGCATTGCCATAAAGGGGTCCCTCAAATGGCTGCTAGTAGACTACAACGGTGGGCAGTCATTCTAATGGGCTATGACTATGATATTCAATATCGATCCACGAAGTCTCATGGAAATGCCGACTTTTTATCGAGGTTGCCGCTCAGTGTTTCTGAAAAAGAAAGCAAAGTGTCACAAGAAATTTCCTTGCTGGTTCAACAGTCATTGGAATCAATTAGCATCACACCGGAGATGGTTAAAGAGGCTACAGCAAAGGATGTGATACTTAATGC
Source organism: Trissonchulus latispiculum (assembly GCA_030248195.1). Taxonomy (NCBI): domain Eukaryota; kingdom Metazoa; phylum Nematoda; class Enoplea; order Enoplida; family Ironidae; genus Trissonchulus; species Trissonchulus latispiculum. Next base: position 55,696 of record JASAND010006723.1, read on the forward strand.
TGTTTGTAAGAAGCTGTCCGAACCGTGGGACAAAGAATCCAATTCAGAAAGGAAATGCTTCTGGAGAAAGAAAAATAACTTGTCCTTAGAAAATGGAATTCTACTGTAAGGATCCAAGGTCGCGGTCCCCGAAACACTGCACGCTGTCGTATTAAAGATACTGCATGCTATACACCCGGGAATGGTAAGAATGAAAAGGCTAGCTCGATCGTACGTGTGGTGGCCCAGCATCGATGCCGACATTGAATCAGCGGTCAAGATTTGTCGACATTGCCAGATCAATCAAGATTCACCGCGACAAGTTTCCCATCCAATGATTCCTCCGGCAAAGCCGTGGCAAAGGGTGCACATAGATTTTGCGGGGCCTTTTCTTGGCCATATGTGGTTGGTCATGGTCGACGCTTCTTCACGGTGGCCCGAAGTTCAAATGATGAACCGAATTACCACCAAGGACACGATTAAAGAGTTGGGTTCTGTCTTTTCATGAAATGGATTCCCCGATACCTTAGTCAGTGACATTGGGACCAGCTTCACATCAGCGGATTTTAAAGCTTTTCTCGCTTCAAAAGGCATCACTCATGTCTCAACGACGCCATACCATCCAAAAAGCTGTGGACTGGGGAAAATTTTGTGAAAACCTTAAAGAATTCGTTAAAGAAGACCACGACGTCCGAGCAAGAATTGCCTGGTAATTTGGCAAGTTTTCTACTACAGTACAGAGTGACACCTCATGTTACAACAGGTCAACCTCCAAGTTAGCTGTTTCTCAACAGGAAACTACGCAATCAACTGGAACTTTTTCGTCCCCATACTTTACTTCCTTCACTGGGATTTTCTACTTCGACTAAAAGACGCCTGGAATCAGTAGACATGATGTGGGTAAAATCTTACCGCAGTCAGGATCCTAAGCGGGTGGAGGGAATGGTACATAAGCGGGTCGGTGCTGTCACCTACGAAGTTAAAGTGGATACCAACTATGGAAGCGCCACGCAGACCAGCTTCGGTCCCGTGTGGTAGCGGCTAAGTCCGGAACTCAACCCTCGTTTAAGGTGGAAACACCGAACATTTTGGTTTTTACCTCAGATGAAGGTGAACCTCCTCTTCATGTCCAAGACAATATCGCCGGGGCAGGACCAATGGAGCCACCTGCGCTGCGTCCGGAGCGCTATCCACGAAGACAACGCCAACGGCCAGTGACATTCATTCCAGGCACGGATACCGGATTTTTGAGACCGGATTAAAGTTAGAGTGAAGAACAGGCCTCAAGCTTAACGGGAAGAAATGTTATATAAGATCTAACTATAAATGTGTTAAAAAGCTTATACTTTGTTCCTATCATACGTGTGCTTGGGGGGTTTGGGGGGGGGTTTGACCCCCCCAGTCCTGAGCACACCGCCCCCCCCCCCAGAGGGGTCCCTCACCCCCCCAGAATCCGGATTTTTCCGGTAAAAAACCGGGAAAATCCGGTTTTTCGGCGGCCCTTCACCCCCCCCCAGAACTTCCCCTCCTGCACATGTCTGGTTCCTATGCTTATAGTAGCATGACAGTTAATGCCAAGTAGTCGCATACATAACACTTACCATTGGAAAAGAAGGTATTCATTGAAAATTAATTTCAAAAACCATTCCTTTTCACTGCACATAGGGAGAAACTCTTTATTGCTGGCCTTCAAATGTAGAAGCCGTCGTTCATTCTAGATGGGTGCTTTGGTTGCTATAATGCTTTCTAAGCTTTAGCTTTCCTCTTTTTCCTGTTATCTGTACTTATTCGGCTGCACTCTTTAAATAGTTTGAAGCTTGTAGCAGTTTAATTTTCAGAATTTGCACTCAACTTGGTGAATTTTGCCAAAATCGCAGAGAATTTGACAAAGCGGTAAAACTGTACCAAGAGGCCTTGGAATTTGATCACAGGGACACTAAGGTATCTTTAGTCGTATTAAATTAGTGTTGACAGCGGTAAATTTCTTACTAAAGTCGGACCAAAGATTCTTGGAACCGAACTGCGAGCGCTTGTCCTAAGTTAACCTTTAAAGTTAGCCTATATAAAGTATATATTTTTAGAAACCTCTGGAGGAGGAGAATCCGTTAAAGCCATCATATCCGGTCTATATCCGTTTACCGAATGCCAAATCGATAAAAACGCTTCAGATTCGGAAAGAGAATGTGATTTACCAAACTTGCGGAAAAAATAGGTTTTTCCGGTCTGGTGCTCGAAATCGCGGATAACAAATGTTAGTTTTTGGCACAATGAATATTTGGGAGACAACTTTCATTTTACCCGTGTCAAAGTAATTGAATATCCGGTCGATTTCCGGTTCTGAGCTTTGAAATTTGAGATTTCATAGGCTATTATCTCAGTATCCGGTTGGTCCGGAAGTCAAATTAATTCATTAAAATGACATTTTGTCTATCGCTAACAAGCATCAACCTCAAATTACTTAATATCTGCTGTAATTTTTGAATGATAGCGTTTTAAAAACGTGCTAATTTTGCTTGTTTTGTCTAAATTGTTAAACCGGATATGAGATTTGATCCCATACGCTTAGCTTTGTCGCACGCAATATAACTTATTTTTGAACCATTTTAAAACGCTATCATTCAAAAATTATATCAGATATGAAGTAATTTGAGGTTGATGCTTGTTAGCGATAGACAAAATGTCAGTTTAATGAAATAATTTGACTTCCGGACCAACCGGATACTGAAATAATAGCCCATGAAGTCTCAAATTTCAAAGCTCAGAACCGGAAATCGACCGGATATTCGATTACTTTGACACCTCTAAAATGAAAGTGGCCTCCCAAGTATTCATTGTGCCAAAAACTAACATTTTTTATTCGCGATTAAGATCATCAGACCGAAAAAACCGATTTTTCCGTTTTTTTTCGCACCGGATACGGCCATAAATCACGCAATTTTGGTCCAAATTGGACAAAACTTCGTATATAGACCAGTTTCGACCCGCTGAATCCATAAATTTAATCAGCGAACTGTACGACCTACCCATCTTGCTGTACAGTTTTTGTGACCTTGACATCCGGTTACCAGACATAGACCGGATGTGACCGGATATTCGGAGATGTCTTGGGCCATGAACCAATATTCTAGAGTATGAATTAATTAGCATTCTCATTCTGAATCTAAAGCGTTTTTATCGATTTGGCATCCGGTAACCTGATATAGACCGGATATGATGGCTTCTAACGGATTCTCCTCCTCCAGAGGTTTCTAAAACTATATACTTTATATAGACTAACTTCAAAGACTAACCAACTTCACAGTTTGGTTCCAAGAATTTTTGGTCAGACTTTAGTTAGTATGGGCCAAACTGCGACATGTAGGCGATGACAGAAAATTAGTTTCTTGTCATCATTGAGTAAAATAACAATTTAAACTTATTTCGTCTTTCAATTTCAAACTGAATTTTAATTCTCGTAAACCCGTTTTAAATAGAGATAATAGCTACAGAAACCCCGCAATAATAAGATCTTACTGGCATTTTGTTAGTCTTTGACATAAGAAAAATGCTATTATTTGATAGATTTTATTGGCACTGGCATATCTACATTTGCTACTGGGAAACTTGGAGTCATGCGAAACTTACTGCAATAATGTTTTGAAGTTGGATAGAGAAGAAGAAAATGCAAATCTGGTATGCATACATTTGAAACGTAGCAAACGTTGCGCATCTTTGCTACTAACACCAAGAGTACATAATGATGAGAGTGTGACATGCAGTGAAGAATACTATGCAATGCGCGCAACAGCTTATGTCCCCACAAATTGACCCCATCTCCCACCCTTATATGGGTACATAGTTCCAAACGGGGGTCGCTCACTCGCTTAATGTATATTTTGTACATTTATGTGTTAAGCATACACGCTTGCACCCCCCTCCCCAAATTGGGCCCCTGTTAATTTCAACGTGTAATCATGTAAAGGAGTGAGCGACCCCGTTCCACGTACCTATATAGGGGCGGTATGAGAGAAGGGTCAATTTGTGGGGAGGGGTAAGCCATCATTTTTGCCTTTATTGCATAGAATGTCACTCACGCTTGTCACACTCTTATCATTATGTAACTCTTGCTAACACGCAAGAACGAGCTAGCCATCTTACATTGGTGCTAAGGTTCTCTGTATCTTTCCCACGACAACACGATCGTAACACAATTTCTTACTCACAAATCCCGCATAAAGTCTGAAGTTCTGACACTTCAATTTATTCAAGACAAATATGCAAATATGCAAATATCTTTAAAGCAATGGGGGTTCTGTCACCTGGCTAAGCTGAAAAAGATGCATTTAATCATAATGGAAAGGTTGCATGAAACTGTTCATTAGCTCGGTATTGCAGTTAGAAGTCATTTGTAATGAGAAAGATTAAATTAAGAATTAATAGTAAGAAAAATGCTGTTAAAGTTGTTTATCCAAGCCACGTTCGAACAAGTAGATTGTTTTATTGCGCCTGTTCAGTTAAATTATAAGCAAATTAGTGTCGCATTCGAATATATAATGAATAATTGTAATTGTTTGTGACCAGAGTTGCCAAATCTCTCAAATAGCCTCCTGTATTTATGAAGGGGACAAGGCCTTAGACTCAAGTTATGACCTATAAATGGAGACAGTGTAGCCGCCGCCGCATGAATCTTTAGCGTAAGAAGCCAGAATGGCCTAAAATATATTTTTTCCACCTCAAAAGTTGATTTGGCTAATTAAGTAATTAGGAATAATCCATTATTAGCAGCAATCATTAATTACTAGTGTTAACTAATGCTAGTTAGTGTTAATTGGTGTTAATTGGTGTTAATTGAGTCATAATTAGGTAATAACCAAAAGTTTAGTCAAGGAGAAGACTCGGTCTTATTTGAAAGGCGATTCTCTCCTTATTCCAAAACTCAAACCCCACTCGTTAATTCCGAAAATTGAGGTAGATATAAGGAAAAGATGATTTAGTAAAAATTACCTTTAATTTCGCAATATTAGTGCTTTAGAAGCTGTGACTTAAAGTTTGGTTTCCTCTACCTTACTATATTTCTTCTTTTCTTAAATTTGTTTGTCTTTGTCCTGCCCAGGTAGCAGAGAATTGCCTCTTCAGAGGGACTTAGTAAACACCTTTTTGTGTACGCTTAAGTTCGGAGGGGGTTTAGCCTCCTCCAAAATAAATAAAAGTTAATAAGACTTAGTTAGTTTCAGGTAAAGCATATACGTAGAATTTAATTATCTAAGTTTCATTTAGCGAAAAAATTACCGTATAAAGTTGTGCATATGTGATTTCGTAACAATTACTCCCTTGTCCTTGGTCACTTGAGGACAAGGAAATTCTGGCAATGTGGAGCAATTGTTGCCAGAATTAATAGCTGCTCTCTTGCTTTCAGCAAAATTTTCAAGTTAATTTAAAAGCAGGGGTCTAGGAAGATAGAACTCGTCAAAAATTAAAAGTTTATACGAAATAAAAAGTTGTACCCAAAATGAAATCTTAAAACTAATTTTCCGTTATGGGCTTGGAACGGCCGTTAGTCTGAGCCTATTTTTGTGTCGTTTCAATAAAGTTGAATTTTCTAGCCAGAAATTACCCCTTTGGTTACTTTTACATGTAAATCAAAGTTTTATAAAATTTCGCAAATTTCGTTCCCAGTCATTATCAGAAATGTAGTCAGTTGGGGGCAATATTTCGCCATTATCATTAATCGTGTCCCCCAACTGAGCACCAGGCTAAAAATTGCCTGGATTTGTACACACAATGAAAGATAGCAAGCTTCTAGAAGTTTCTAGAAACTTCTAGAAGCTTTGCCTCAAACTCAAAGGAAACCGCTTTTCTCAGCTGTCACCAAGCTGTCAGCGACCTGTCAGCTCGGTCGCAAAGTTTCTGAAGTCAGTCAGTGTTCGCTGAGGGCCGGCCGAGTGGTCGGCCAATTCCCTTATCCCCACGCATTTTGCCCAGTGTGCTGTGGCTTTGCAGCAGGAATAACAAAAACGCATTCCCCGGTTAGGAAGAAGAAACTTAGGACTTCTCTGGCCT